>JZKD02S0505186.1:717157-727959 GCA_000966675.3 Picea glauca | reverse complement strand
TATTAATTTTTTCTATTGTTGACATGGGTGGATTACAGGAAAAACCATGGAAACTTATAGGATAATAAGTGGCAAGGATCTAGTTATTGAAATTGCATCAGACAAGGAAGAAGAGGAAACAAGAACCAGGGCTCCAAGCCCCATCCTTGATGACACCCTTTTCATTAGTGATAAATATGTATCATACCAATGGGGGGAGATATATCAAATGTTCCAACATGAGACCTACCTTGAGTTACCAGAAGGTGACCAAGACCTAGGCATATACCACATGATTAGGCACTTGAGACTTCACAAGATAGTTTCCCAAGCATCCTTTATTTTCGTGCACTGAAGAAGTCTCGTGGGTCATCTTCCAAGTAGATGTGGATAACAAAATAATTAGATACAAGGAAGGAAAATTCATCTCCTCATTCAAATCTACAGTCCTACGTACATGTTACAAGATCCCCACCAAAGAGATTGAAGTTATAGAAGATTGGATGCTACAATTTCCCCTAGATGTTATAGAGGTGATGAAGAACTAGTGGGTTCCAAATAAACAATTCATCACTAGGAAATCCAATGTCTATACCACTAGGATGTTGAAGCATCCATTCTAGATGGTAGAAACTTTAATTTATAGGCTATATGGAGAATTTGATGTTAGAGAATTCAAGGAAACATGAGTCCCCTTAATGTATAGAATATTTACATTGACTGGCCATATTTTAAACTAGGTGAATATTATATCTACCACTCCAGAAGAAAATGTATCAGTTTCCAAAGTTTCATATGTCTTCATATTTTTTGGATGTGGTATGTATGGTGCATGCCTTCTTAGGAAAGGGATAGTAGTGGCAATTGAGAAATCCTCCCATCCATGTATATTTCTTAGAACTATGGGAGCACAAGTATCATACTCACTATTACAAGATATGTGATAATTTCCCAATTCCTTTATTTCAATTGTTATTATGTTCTCTAAAAACATGTATGTCGGAAAAGGAAATGCAAGCAATTAGAAAAATTGGGGACTGGTTTGTGTTGGAGAACAAAACTTACATCAAAATATACGGTGCAACCAAACCTCCTCACATATTCCCAAAATTTATTCTTGATAAGTTGGCCCTGTAAGAAGTAGCATATCATACTATAGTGCACGGAGTGGGAGAAACACTCTCCAAATATTAAAAAATGACATGGACACCACTTCCCTTCTACTTTGGATCCTAGAGTTTCAAAGAGGAGGCACACGCTGAGGTTGACACTTCAGTAAATTTTCATTTTAGCCCATAAAGATTCCAGGGCACAATCCCCTTAAGGTTGTCAACAAGCATTTTCAGGTCTACAACTATAGGTGGGATTAGGAATATGAAACATGGAAGTATGAAGAAATTAATAAGAGATCCACCAACTATGACGAATTCATTTTTAGAATGAGAGATAGCACTCAACATGGGGAAAATTTACTTCAAGAAGAGGCAGGAAAAGCAACAACAATAGAAAAAGAGAAAATAGCAAAGGAAGTTGAGGTTCTCAAACATCAACAAGAAACAATAGTAGAAGCATAAATGAAGAAGAAAGAGGAAGAAGGAGGAAGAAGAGAATAAAACTTAGGAGGAATCCCAACGCATTAATCCCATGGAACCATACCACCCGAGACTTATTCTAGCACACCCTTGACTAGAGGTAATTTCCCTTTGTGGGAATAAGGAATGGGATAATTTACACCCTTCAAGGCTAGAAGAGTGGAAAATATTGACTCTTTCATATTTGATAAGGTTTGGGGAAATATCATGAAGCAAACTATAAGGAGACTTCCCTTTGTTGGTGCTCTTGCACTCGCAGTCACCACAGAGACACCAATAGTTGAAAACATTCATGATGAAGATCCCATATCCATAGATTCAGTAAGAGGGTCATTCACCCAAGCCTCTTAACAAAACCTCATATACATGGCTAGTGAAATTGAAGATATAAATCCAAATTAAAGAGCCTAGAATAAGAAGTGAGGTATTATAAGGGATATAAGGTCAGTGTTCTTGAATTTAGAGTAACAAGCACTTAAGCACAAGAATAAATAAATTCCACAATGAAACAACTTTATTCCAACCTTAAATATTTCCAGGATTTTTCCAAGAAACTACTAGCAATGGTAGAGAAGGTCAAGAACAAAACTACATAACTGGAAGGATTCTTCATAAGAAAGGACAATTTTGAAGAAATGGCTAGAAGAAAATCTAAACGCACCACAAGATCTTCCTAGGATGACCGAGAAGGAAAATAAGTTGAACTATGTAGCCCTTTTGAAGTGTCAAAAAAGAGGGAGGAACTCAAAAAGGACATTTTGAATTCAATTAATTGCTTCAAGTGCATCCATATAGTAGTAGAGAGGATAATAGATAGATGCAGATTACCCAATATTGGAGATCTGGGGAAACCAAGGCCAACTTAAGAAATTGTACATATCTCGTATCCAACTTGCACTTAAGGATAATATCCATGGGAATGGAACAAAGGGTTACCCAAGTTGTGTTAAAGGAACACTTTTCTACCCCATCTAAAGATAACAATTTTCTCAGTTCCGTTCTAATAACATTAAAAAATGACATGGAAACTTTGTCCCAAGATGTAGATATGTACGAGGTTACATTATAATACCTACTCTTTAGGAGAATAATTAGTGTTTATTCCCAGCATGACCGAGAAGGAAAATACATTGAACTATATATCCCTTTCAAAGTGTCAGAAAAGAGGGAAGGAACTCAAAAAATACATTTTGAATTCAATAAACTACTTCAAGTACATCCATATAGTGGTAGAGAGGCTAATAGATAGATGCATATTACCCAATATTGGATATCTAGGGAAACCAAGGCCAACTTAAGAAATTGTTACATATCTCATATCCAACTTGCACTTAAGGACAATATCCATGGGAATGTCACAAAGGCTTACCCAATTTTTGTTGAAGGAATACTTTGCTACCCCATCTAAAGATTACAATTTTCTTAGTTCCATTCTAGTAAAATTAAAAAATGACATGGGAACTCTTTCCCAAGATCTAGCTATGTATGAGGTTACTTTATAATACCTACTCTTTAGGAAAATAATTAGTTTTTCTTCCTAGGATGACCAAGAAGGAAAATTAATTGAACTATGTATCCCTTTCGAAGTGCCATAAAAGAGGGAAGGAACTCAAAACGGACATTTTTAATTCAATAAACTACTTCAAGTGCATCCATATAGTAGTAGAGAGGATAATAGATAGATGCATATTACCGAATATTGGAGATATATGGAAACCAAGGCCAACTTAAGAAATTATTATAGATCTCATATCCAAATTGCACTCAAGGATAATATCCATGGGAATGGCACAAAGGGTTACCCAAGGTATGTTGAAGGAATACATTGCTTCATTTCTAGTAACATTAAAAAATGGCAATCCCTCGAGGTGTATAGTAATCATTGATGGAGTGACCTATTAAGGCACTCTATTATGTGAGGTCAGTGGATTGAAGCCTCGACTTACCCATGTGTTGTGCTTGGGGAATGTGATATTACACTTGGAGGCTATAGTGGTAGAGCTCATAATTGACCACATGTCACACAAGTACAAGCCCAGCCCAGTTGTTCATTCCGCCAGAAGAAAAAAAAACATTAAAAAAGACATGGGAACGCTATCCCAAGATGTATCTATGTACAAGGTTACATTAGAAGACATACTCTTTAGGAGATTAATTAGTGTTTATAACTATCATGAAGTATGGATTGCATACTTCAAGGACAAAATTGAGGGATGTGCGTGATATTTATTTTTTAGTTCCAATGTTTATGTACAAAGTAGGAATAGGAAAATTAGGCAAGTCCAAGAGTTGTAACTACCATTGAGAAGACAAGAAGTCACAAGAAGTAGTTGCAACTCATTGGCTATATACTCCCAAGAGAACCATTTTGAGGTGGCTCTAACTTTTTGTAAATTTTGGAACTACTTCTGATATTTTAATAAGAATAATCCCTTAGGATATTTTGAAGGAAAAGCAATCTGGTGTATGTGATGTTTCATCTATGAAAATTTTCCATATTACATGGTATCATTTCCATCACTGTAAGGTTATATTGCTCATTTTAAATATTTATCTTTTTGTGAATTTTATGACTTTGCATCACATTAGTCTTCCAATATCTTTGTTCTGACTTGATGAATAGATAATGTTCAATGAGTTTGTTGTTTCAAACAAATATGTACACTTATTTCATGCATGCATTATGTTAGGGACCTAACCTCCCTAACCCCTCATGTAGGTAGAATAATATATTTTTCATGTAATAAAGGTCGACATTAGTTTGTAAGACCTATTTAATAAATGAGAACAAGTCAATGTAAGAAGACCTAATAGAATCTTTTGCTTCTAGAAAGATCTTCCACTAGAAGGTTCTTTAGAAGATAGAATTAGTTTAAATAAGATTAGGAGGCATGAGAAGTTTTTTTCTTGAGAATTATTATAATGGAGCCTTGCTCTGTTGGAGTTTTCCCCCTCGAAGCGACAAGTGAACATTGTTTCCTATCAATAAAGGTATTATTTTGGTGTTGTGGTTTCATATACTGTGTTGTTCCACTATTATTTTCTGCAATATTTCTGTTTTTCTTCTATTATAATAGATTTGGTACCTTACAAGTGGTATTGGAGCACTTTCCTTGGAAGAAAATTGTGGGTTATTTTTTTTCAGGGTAGAGACATATTCTGGTGTCTTAAAGCTACAAATATTTGTCGTTCAGTGCATAAATATGTGGTTGGGGAAGCATACATTCAGGAACTACAAGTGGTATTTAAGCACACATTGTTGGCCACCCTTGTAACCCTTGTTGGTACCCCTTCGAGTGGTATCATATTAGAAAAACAATGTATACGGATCAGCCTAGATATCCTAAAGCCCTCCGTAGATAAACCAATTGGTTTCTTGATTATTATAGTGCCACCAAGAACAACACTCGGGAAGATATTATCTAGTACATGGGTAATTGGGTAGTATGGATAAGGGTACGATCTAGACTCCTTAGTTGGTGCCCTAAGATATTGGGCCAAGTACTACCATTCGACCCCACACGTATATCAGAGAGCTATATCACAGGGAAAACCCTTGTCTATAGAAACCCTAAACACCCTAACCTTTGGGATGGAAACAAAGTAGAAAAGGAACAGACAAGATCTCTTTTCGTACAACCTTGCCTCCTGCATTCGGTTTGCAAAATCCCTATGCATTTCTTCCTGTTATGAATTTATCCATTTCTCCACTATAGTATTATTCATATCAGGGTATAACTCTGCAAGAGTAGTAAAAAAAATGAGTATAGTGGTCCCACTGGCACTCTTATTCAGGACCTATCCCATGGATTCCAATCCTCGCCCTAATCGCAATGGTACATTTCATTTTCAAGTTTTTTTTTTTTTTCAATGGACCCGAACCCCTTCTCGGTGCCCCTATTTTCCACCTCTCACATTATATTCCCCTTTTTTCTCTAATCATTGTGGTAACTATCACTTATAAGTCCTTATTTTTTGTGGTCCCACCCACCCATTTCCCCCAACAAGAACCCCTCATATCCAAATGGCCACCACTCGCAACCAATACCTGCAAGCTTCCATCAATCATACCAAGGAGTCCCTTCAGCAAGTCACTTCTGATATTTCTTCTGCCAATTCCCACATTGAAAAATTTGAGACCCAAGTCCAACAACAATTTGACACCATGGATGTCAAATTCATAGGAGAATTTTCCACCCTCTAGTATGTTTTTAACTAGTTGTTGAACCTCCCCTAGGGCCCTTCCTCCTTGTACCAACTGTCCCACTTAGATGGTGTTGATTCCTCCCATTCTATGATTTTTCAATCCAACTCCTTTCATCGTGACCCCCGTCTTCCCTGAGTTGAGGTCAATAAATTTGATGGCTCCGACCCCATGGGTTGGGTCACTCAAATGGAGCATTATTTCTCTATGCATGGCATTACCAATGAGTTGGTTGAACTTCATTATGTTTTTCTCTATCTGGATCATGAATGTTGGAAATGGTGTCAATGGAATAAAAATGCACATCGGGGGTATATTTCATGGACCCAGTTTGTTGCAGATATCTATGAACTCTTTGGCACTGACACCCACTATTTAGGACATTTGACCAAGTTGAAACACTCAGGCATAGTGGAAGACAAATGTGTTCTTTGAGCATTTGGCCATTCAGAACGAAGGGCATGGAAAATGCGTTCTTCCGGGAATGCTTTATGAGTGACCTAAATGGTGAAATTTGAGCCCAAGTCCTCATGGCTCGACCTCAAACTTGGTTGGAAGCTACTAAATGTGCCAAAGAATCCCAACAAGTTTTTTTTTCCCATAAGAAAAAACCATCTTTTGTTCCTCACCCTTGACCCACAAATCTTGACCTCGTGTCACTCCCCTCAAGGTCCAAAAATTAACTCGGGTCGAAATGGTTGAGCACTAACTCAAGGGTATTTTCTATAATTGTGATGAAAAATATTTTTCGAGAAACAAGTTTAAGAAACAAAAACGTTTATGGCCATTTCATAGGATGTTGTTGAAGAAGAAGTTGTAGTTTCCCTTGTTGAAGAGATGCCCCTTCCTGATGCTACTACGGAGCCTATTGACCGACCCGAAGTTGAACCCTTTATTTCACTACATGCCCTCACTGTCTTCTCTTCTCCACAAACCCTCAAGCTCATTGGCTATATTAAGCATAGGAAATTCATCATCCTTGTTGGCAGTGGAAGCACCCATAATTTTATTCACCACCACTTTGCCCAAGAAACCAATTGCTATATTCGTGTCCTCAACAATTTTAAAATGATGATAGCCAATGGTGGGTCCATGAAATGTGGTGGGCGTTGTGCAAATGTGTGTCAAATTGGACAGTACCATCTGAAATCTCATATGTTTTCCATCGACATGGGTGGTTGTGACATTATGCTAGGTGTTGAATGGTTACGCACTATGGGCCCCATTCTCATGGATTTTAATGAATTAACCATGCAATTCCACCAGGAGGGACAACAATATCAATTCCAAGGACTCACAGTAGGTTCTCCTGAGATCATCAGTTCCCATCAAATGGAAAATCTTCTTAAGAAAGGTCATTCAAGTATTATTACCCAACTCCATTCCATTCAAGCAGTTGAGACACCCTTCGTGCATATTGACCTTCAATATATCATCTCCAAACACCAAGATATTTGTTCCACTCCTCAAGGACTTCCCCCTTCCCATGGTGTTCATGATCATTCCATTCCCCTTGTTCCCGACAGTCTTCCTCCCAATGTTCTCCCTAATCATCATCCCTTTGCCCAAAAGAATGAAATTGAGAAAATTGTGCAGGAGTTTCTCCAAGCGAGTGTTATCCTCCATAGTACCAGCCCCTATTCTTCTCCCATGGTCATGGTACTCAAGAAATAAGGTACTTGACACATGTGTCATGACTGTCATGCCCTCATTAAACTCACCATCAAAGACAAGTTTCCCATTCCTATAATTGAAGATCTCTTGGATGAATTGAGTGGTGCTAAATACTTTACTAAACTTGATCTTCATTCTGGATACCACCAGATATGTATGAAAGAAGTAGGCATTCCCAATACGTCCTTTAGAATTCATGAGGGTCACTATGATTTCTTGGTCATGCCCTTTGTCCTGTATAATTCCCCCTCCACCTACCAAAGTCTCATGAATCATGTCTTTTGTCCTTTTCTCCATCATTTTTTCTTATCTTTCTTTGATGATATTCTCATCTATAGTAAAACTTGGACATCCCATCTTTCCCATGTGGATCAAGTATTCATCTTCTGTGTATTCCTATTTTTATGCATCATGGGTAAAAGGATCCATATGCATCAGAGTTCCCACATTTTTAATCTTGGATGTGGGTGGCCTTGAAATCATGTCTACCAACATGTTTGTGTTTCCCTTCTTATACTTGATGACTAGATGAAGTTGTTATAAAAAACCCATCCACTTGTAATGTCTAGTTTGTTGTAGTTTACTCTAGGCCTGCAAATACTGTAGCAGATGATGATCTGCGAGGATAATGATCTCCTTTCCGATCAAATAGTGGTTCCACTTCTTGACATCTTGAATTAGGACATAGAGTTCCTTGTCATAGGTAGGGTAGTAGAGAACTACCCCATGAAATATTTTAGAATGATGGCATACATGCCTTCCTCCTTGCATCAAAATGGAATACCCACTTGCATATGTCTCCACTTTGAAAGGATTTTGCAATTTTAGTAATGCGAGAATTGGCGCTTGACTAATCTTTTTTTCAGTTCATCAGAATCCTTCTGCTAATTCTTCCCCAACTAGAAACTCTTACCACTCACTGTTATAGTGTGGAGTGGTGAAACTACTACTGAAAATGAAGCTATGAAATTTTGCAAGTACTATGTTTCCCCAAAAAAACTTCTAACTTCAGTAGAATTTGTACGAACTGGTAATTTCATGATGGCCTCCATCTTTGTGGGATCTATCTTGAGCTCCTCTCCACCAATGGCATACCCCAAATACACCAAAGACTGTTAAGAAAACTCACATTTTTTGAGTTTATCCAGTAGTTGGTGATTGTTTAGAGTCTTTAACACCTACAAGAGATGTGATATGTTATCCTCTCAGGTACCACTATAAAAAAATATATCATCCAAATAGACTATACCAAATGAATCTAGATATGGGCGTAATACATTATTCATCAGTCTAATAAATGTAGTCGGTGGATTTCATAAACCAAATGGCATGACCAACCATTCATACAAACATTTCCTTTCCTTAAATGTAGTCTTCCAGGTGTCTTCTTCCTTCACATGTACCTAGTGGTATCTTGATTTGAGATCCAACTTTTTGAGCAGATCATTGATCCTGGGTAGAGGGTGTTGATTTTTCAATGTAATATTGTTCAATGCTATGTAATCGATACAAATTTTCCAAGTCCCATCTTTCTTTGGTAAAATTATGATAGGTGAACCATAAGGTGAGGTTCTTGCTGAAACCATGCCCTTCTCCAACAATAATTGCAACTGCTTCTTCACTTCATTTGCTTCCAAAACAAACTATCTATACAGCCAAAAATTTGTCAATGGGGAGTTTGGAAATAACTCTATTTCATGCCCCACTTCCCTCATGGGTGGTATCCCTTTAGGCTCATGGAAAACTCCTCTATATTTATATATAAACTCTTACAACTAATGTTTCTTCTCTTTAGTACACTCTTCTAGGGATTCCTTTATGCTTATTGACTCATCCTCAATCTGATTTTCTCATCCTCGGTCTGATTTTCTAATCCTCTATATTGGTTAGCACTTACCAATGAGATATTTGACTTGCCTTTATGCAAGTTGATGATGTAGGACTTCCCATCCTTGATTAGTCGATACCAATTGGCTCTGTGCATGAATATGGAATCCATAATGTTATCACCGAAATTTCGTCCGCACATGGCGACAAGAACTTCGCATCGTCAAAACAGCAATGAAGTCATTCATGGAACTGAATTAATTTCACAGCATTACAGAAGGGTCAAAAACTATACAAAGTAACAAAAAATTATAGGGTGCTTTATAGCAGTTCGGTGTGCGCGCACATGCGCAGGACAAAAACGTACCATGCGTGCATGTGCGCACGACGCGCGGCTGTCAACGAAATAACCCGCGCACCTGCTAAACAATGCATTTATTGCATAGGTCGGCCTTCCAACCACTTATGGACCGGCTCCCAATCTGATTTGACTCCCAAATCCGAGCCGAATCCACAGGGTAGGCGGTTTAATGACCTAATGAAGCCCTAAAGAGCCCCTTTTCACACTTTGAAGAAGTTACATAATCGCCTGGTGATCTGCTATAAAAAGCCGTGAAGAACCATTGTTTTCGCAAGGAATTTCAAGTATTGTTATGCTGTTGAGATTGTCAAGGGCTCATTCTTTGACGATAACGCATCGGCAACATTTCTTTCTGTTGGGAGTTCTTTCACCATCATTCTCAGTTCTCTGCATTGTAAGGGAAGCAAGTTTGTGAGGGCCTCAAGAGCCTTCCTTTGGGGGAAGAAGGAACCATTGTTCTCTTCCTTCATCGTGCTCTGATTTCATCAATAGACCAGCTCAAAACCATTGGTGATATCGGTGTCTTTTTTCTGTTTATTGTTTCTTTATCCATATGTTCACAGTTTCAGTTTGTTTTCATTTGATTATTGCTTGTAGTTTGTTTTGTTTCCTCTAACCCTTCCTTCCACAACTGTCATGCTCTGCAAGACCCAACAGGGCATGTAAGCACCCTCGATTTGCTCACCTGGTGACGAATTGGGTGCGAACAGACTGGCGACTCCACTGGGGAGTAGGTATCAATTCCTCCCTCATTTGGGTTTATTTTGCTTTCCTTTTGGTTTTATTAACTCGCAGGGACACAAACCGGCCTCCACCGACCTGCTAACCAGTCAATTCGCAGGAGAATTGAGAGGAATCCATCCGGATTTTCTTTTCCAGTAACTTGTCACAGGTGCGCGGGTATTCCACCCCACAGACGCACATCTTGCGTGCATGCGCCTGTACAACGTTCTCTCTCTGTGCGCATGCGCTTTAGTTGTCAATACTGCCAGCGCGCATGCACCACATGCACATCTGTCTACACTGGGGGCCGCGCATCTGAACTAAATTTCACATTGTAAGGTTTTTTTGGATGTAGGGAAAGTCATTTTCCTTCTCAAGAATGATGTTATGCATGCTCTAAATACTGCACCACTTAGACCCCTCAACTTATGAAGGGGATAGT
>JZKD02S0505186.1:678274-690201 GCA_000966675.3 Picea glauca | reverse complement strand
AAGATCAGATCTCTGTCAGATTTGTCTATGAACTCGAATATGAAGTATCCTCTTCCCACCGGGTAGCAGGTGACCCCATGCTGTAGATGAGGTTTCCAATTCCTCTGTATCCAATCGTTCGTTGTCTTTGGGGAAGGCCAGAGCCCCATAAACTGGCCAACTAAGCCTCTTTCAGCCAAAGCTAACGCTATTTTGACTGGCTAGGTCTCTGGAAGGGCGATTTCAGGAATCTCTTCGAGTTTCTTAATAAATTTCGGGACTTGAAGGGGGCCAGAGCGCTTGCTACTGCTTCCCACGAGTTTTCTGAAGGCATCTGCGTCGGAGAGGGGGGGGGAAGAGGCTGAATCCCCACCCCCAGGGGCGGCCATGGCTGCCTAGGGAAATCTCGAGCTATGCTAAACCCTATCACTTCTAAAACCCTTACGTAGCATGTTGTGCTTCCAATTGTTGAATGCACAAAAAAATTCTTTAATTTCATTGTTATTCTGACATAAAAAAGAATTTATCTTTTTAAGAAATATGGATATTTAGTTTTGTTGTTATTGTTAGAACAATAAATAATTTATATTTTTAAAATTTTATATTGAAAAAATTATCGCATGGCCACTCGAAATTAAAGAAAGATAAATATTTTAAGTTTTGAATTTTTTTCAATTTCTTATTATCAAAATCTCAAGATGCTTTTAAAGTTGGTAGGTATCGCTTTACTTTCTTCAAATTCACAACATGATGTTTGGCATCAACACACTTGGAACATCGCTAGACGATCTCACGAAAATTGTATGTTTCAAGAATGCAACCATCTTTAGCTAAACTCAAAGTCCAAACCTTGTGGTTCTTCCTCCATCTCTTAATACCACTTATATGTTGAGTACCAATGTATTATTTATCCCTCTTAGTTAGACTATTCAATGTATCTTCACAATATGGCTCATAACTTTTCCTAGGATCCATTTCTAATCATTTGCTTGTCCAATGCGAAATATTAGAAAACGTACCCTTAATCAGTGGCCATGTTTCATGCTATCCACATTCATCCATCAAATTTGTATGGCATGATGATACTCAATAAATCCTCACTACCCTGTAGATTTGGTATTATCCTTAAGGGATATTTATAAATATGTTTTCTATGAAACTTAAATGCAAAATGATGACACTGTTGCCAAAGACATAAATGAGACCACGAGTGAGATTAAATGTAAAAGTCATTTACATTCTGGATGCAAAATGTAGGGGTAAGGATTGGAAGTATTAACATCGAGTTTTGAAAGACACCCACACTCTAGATGTAAAGTGTGGAACGTGGTAACATATGATTCAATGAAGGTTGGAAGTCTCCACACTCTGCATCTATGCATGCAATTTGTGGAATGCAGAAATCAAATTTCTCATGGTGAGTAGAGATGGTGAGTAGAGATAAGACCATCCGCACTCCACATTTTGTATTTCACGGGTGGAATGTGGAAATACAGAAAGCAATAAGAGAACATTTTTTTTGAAAGAGCATGCATACCCAAAAACTTAGAAAAAGAAATTCCAACAAAAATTCATTCAGATAATTGTAATGCCTTATGTGACACCCACCGAGCACACGTGTTCCTTGGGCATACCAGTCGGGAAAAGAGCATAAAGAGGATGTGATCGGTTGGGAAAGAACTTGTCTTATGGGCATGGGTAGGAGCACCTTGGGGCACGATGGTGGTGTGTGAACCCAAGGGGGAAAACACCCTTCTTCCCTTGTGATGGACGATGGGGACTTGGGTTGTGTTTGGGAAAGGATGGGTCAACTTGGGAGCATTCCCAAGGAGTGGACACATCTTCCCTTGGCAGCATGGACACGTCGAAGAAGTTGGATGACCCCATCAACACACCCACGAAGAGTCACGACAATCGACAAAAGAAAGAGCATAAGGAAAGGGGCACATCGATCCAAGAGATGTGATGGTTGATGGGAGGATGGGCTCGTTTGGGAACATTAGGTCCACAAAGGGGCACAACGGTTCGCTTGAGTGTGATGATTAATGAAGGGACGCAACACACACAAAGGATGTGACAATTCATGATGGTGACCCTTGAAGTCCATATAAGAGCACAATACACACATACGACACAAGGAAGAGAACAAGGAGAACGACATGTCGATCGAAGAGATGTGATGGTTGATGGGAGGACAAGCTTGTTTGGGCACACTGGGTCCACGAAGGGGTGCAACGGTTTGTTTGAGTGTGACGATTTGTGAAGGGACGCAACACACACAAAGGATGTGATGATTCATGATGGTGACCTTTGAATTCCATATAAGAGCACAATACGCACAACTAAAGGCATAGAGAGGTGAACAAGGCAAGAGGCATGAGTTAGTCTGAGGTTGGGTGCACAATTGGGGCACACCATAGGCTGAGGCAGGGAGGAGCAATGGAGGAAGTCTTGTTGTGACGAATCCGCAAGTCTGGACAATTTTGTCCATCTATATAACTTGGACAATAGTTCCCTCTTTGTAATGTATTGTTTTTTGTTTTGCAATACAATAAATGAAGCCAGGTATTAGGCACCGCTCATGTAACCTGCACTATATTTGTGTCTCTTGTGTTTAGGATGTTTTATGTTGTATGCCAAAATGACTAAGTGTTAAAGAATGTTAACAATTGTCTAACTATACAATTGAGTTGCTCAGAGTAAGAGTGCGACTTGTACATAGACTAGAACAGAGTATGGGTATTGTAATGCCCCTCGATTCACAGATTTAAACATTTAATTTCTTGCTAGTTTATATCAAAATTGATATTGTGAAAGTTATTGAGAAAATACTTATGCGGAACTATGTCATCATAAACATTGATAAGGAATAATTTTGTAACTTTTATTTTTAATTTATTTAATTAACAAGAAACAAACTAATTAGAGAATCCAGTTACAAAGAGTAAATCATTATACCATGGGTGAATGAAAAGGATAAAAACCACCAGAGTGAATTATTTTCCATAGGACAAGTGGAACCCTACTCCCAAATGTGCGGGATGTGAGGGAACAAGCCATAATAGTAGTAGGCCAAGAAGATTCCCTGGGGTTAGGGATGAGCCCAACTTGAAAAGACCTAGGCAAAGCTATTAAATACAAATATGTTATGAGGCAGGACATTGCTAAGTACTTGTGAAGAAATGAGTTTGATGGTTCTGTGAAGAACAAAACTCAAATAAATATCGAAAAGCTTATACAGTTTTTAGTCCCCATGAAATAATGATTTAGGCTCGGGTGTGACAAGGACAAGTAGATTTGGTTGTTTGTGTTTATGGTTGGGATGAATTGGTTCTCTACTCAGTTTGTTTCCCAATTATTGAAGCAACGTCAGATATGTTATCTTAATTTATTTATCTTTGTTTTTTTAATGATTGCAAATCTACATTGTTTGTTACAGTAGAGAATGGTTACAAAATGCATATTGTGTTCTATTTATTATGGAACTAATTGTAGAAATAAATATTAACATGCCAATAGAATAATAATTTCAGTAGTTTGACTATACTTATCATAATAACAAGGAATATATAGGAGAATATGCGAAATGTTATCTCTATGAAAAGTCTTTTATTTAAAAATTGTAGTGAGAAAGAGAAGAAATATACCTAGCTTATTTTTATTTTCAAACAGTGTTAATTGTTCAAAAGATGAAGATATTCTCGTTTGGAAAATCAAAGAGTTCTTGGTTGGAAATACAAAAAAATCTAGTTTACACGTAATAAAAAATTTGTAGACTTATTTATATGTGTTATATACATATGTATGTTGGTTTCTTTTCAAAACCAATTTGCTCAAAAAGATATAAGAATGAACCTTAGATAGCATATATTACAACAATGTGTTTAACCCTGAAATGAATCAAAACAATAATAACGAATGCATAGCTCATAACCAGAAAACCATTTCAATATTGTGTGGAAACAAATAGTTTAAAAGATTATGAAAAGAAGACTAGTATGAAACCATTTGACTAGGGTGTCTTGGACATAAGCAATACAAAGAAATAATGTGAATATTTTTATTATATATTCATGAAGCAGTTGCTACCAAAAATTTATACATAGAGAGTCGAACTGTAGAAACCAGTAAAAGATCATATACATAAATATATATACATCAAATTAAAAAAATGTGTGTGAATTTAAGAGTAATAATCACAGTGTGAGAGTTATTCGGTTCTATTCTATCAATTCAACACATTGAAATATAAAAGACAAACTTTAAACCATGGTGAAATTTTCTAAGCATAAAATGTTGAGCTCAAAACATTTCTCAAAAAAGGGAAAGATACTACTGGACTCCATCACAGAAGTTCTGTGACGGAAATCAACTCAACGCTACCACAAAGTAATTCTCTCAACATCATTTTAATGAGAAAGACCAAATCTTAAGAAAAACGCAAGTGGGTGATCTCGAGCTTGGAGAACAAGCCAGAGTACTTGGTCTTTTGTTGCCAAGTGAAACAAGCCACACTATAACATCCTCGGTCCTCCAAAGACCGGGTAATGCTACCATGTGGAACATTCACATATAAATACATAACATGCATTTTAATCGAAATAAAACACATAACACAGAGTTATTGCTACCATACAGATTCAAATGTAATAGACAATAATTCATATACGCAACAGAATACATGATAAAATTCAAGAATCACAGGCATGCATAACATTAAATTAAGCACATAAATGATACTTATCTTTCAACTGGAATAACACCACCAAATTTCTGCAGACCTTCCACGAACCTCCCAGCCATAGATCACACCGCTCATCATGCTTAGCAATGGGTCACCCCTGAGTTGGGACTAAGCTCCACCCAGGGTAAGGGAATCCTAGGCTAGGCAAGGCTAATAGGGAAGTCACACAATTGAAGAGGAAGGATTCTCTCCCAGGAGCCACTTATGCCCACTGCTCACAGACTCTCATTCCCCACATGCCTATCCCACCCCAGGAGTATACACCTTCATTGTCACACAGTCCATCGGTTGCTTCACATCCCTTGCCTTGGGCTTCAACAACAGGTCGAACTGGAATTCTCAGAGCTCTATAACAACTACGAGACCCCTTCCAGGAGAACTCACTTCCACAACACACTCTCTCACCTGGAGAGAGTTTCCCACAAGCCTAACAACCTGCCTATGTTAGTGTGTGCATTCAGAAGCTCAAAAGATTTGAATTAATACAAGCCTCCAGCCTTTACCACATCCATTTCTATGCATTCAATAATATAATCACGTGATTTTATAAAATGACTCTGCCTGAGGAAATTCTTACCTAAATTTCCTTTCAACAATTATGCAAAAATAGTAATAAAAACTCATACCTGCATGATTGCCATTAATAAATTTTATACTAACTGAATGTTTGATGGAAGTAGAAGCTTTCATGCTTCTTTTATCAAACTTATAACCAACACTTCAGCTCTTTTTTTCTTCCCTCCTTATGCAACAACATCACCAACAACACTTGCAAACATGCAAACATTCTTTCCTCTGGCTGACCCAACAAGCCGTAACAGACTTGTTTCCAGAGAAATTGCAGCAACTTCTTTCTCCCTATAAAACTTTTCCTTGTTAATCCCAGAAGTCTAGAATTCTTCCCGAATTCCTGGATCTTTTTGTGCTCTCATTGTAGTCACTGTACATGACTATTTCTGCCATGAACACTTTCAACGCAGTGCCCCTACCTCAGCAGGGTCTGTTGACCTCTCGGTCAAAGCATCTTTCGATCTTCTAAGTCAAATTGACTCTTCGGGCTCATGATTGAACCCAAAACAATTATACATAGGCCCCCTTTTCTCCTTTAGGCGTAGATCCTGTGATACCCGCGCCCTCTGTCTGTGCACTTCTGAAATGTTGAGTTTTAGGCGCTAGCTCCTTTTTCATTAACCCCTTCCTTCATATGATCGTTGGATATGACCTCATGGAAAACTGTGATTGCGGGCCTGGGCAAGAGTGGTTTTAGGCCAACCCAATTTTCTTCCCGCAATACACCTCCAGCTTCCATGCATCACTTTGTTAAAACTGTGGTATAAATTGCGGCTCGCTCTTAGATTTTTAACATCCGAGCAAGTTCTAGCCCCACAATCCAGCTCGTCCGTCAATCTCCAATCCCTTGGCGATGATCTGCGATCAATGGTTGTTATCTATCTCCCATTTTATACCTTATTTCCTCCTTCCACATGCGATCCCATATCTACACGATCTGTCGACACGTAGCTCCCTTCCAAATCAATGGCTACAGTTGATTTCGTCTCTCCAGCCCTCAAGAGTTTCAACTCTCAACTATCTTATTTTCCCCGTATGACAATCTTTCGGAGTGGAAGATCTAATGACACTTGTCCTCAACAATCGAATGGTTCTAATGAATGCTGGCTCTCCGAGCTTCGGGAGTTCTCACATCTCCACACACAGAAATCTTCGAAGCGGATTTCCCCAAAGTAACAGATCTTTTGCCACACGTCCTCTCCAAATCAACGACCTTGATTCTCTTCGAGATTTCGGCTCTTTCTGACCAAGACTATATCAACGGTCCTTCGACCTCCTCCTCAATCAATGATCGAGATATCCTTCGAGACTTTGATGCTTTCATCCTCTGCTTTCCTCTGGAGTGCTCTATACTCAGAGTTCCAAATCTGGTGCCACGCGTCCACTTTCAGATCAACGGCCAAGATTTACTTTGGTTGTTTCTCCTCCTCCTTGTCCACAAATTTCCGAATTGTGGATCTTATGCCACCTATCCTCCTTGACGATGGATGGTCCCAAATCAATTCGGGACTTCGGAACTTTGACAATTCCACTTCTCCTGCGCACACAAGGGTTAAGTCTCATGTGCTTACCTTCGGATCCAACAGTTTTTTGTCCTTCATGCTCAAACATCGTTCCTCTCCTCTGTGCTTCCTTTGTTCTATTGGACGTTGATCTAACGATCTAGGATCCTCCCCATAACCGATATGACAGCTATTGTCTCTCCTCCTCCTAAGCTTTTGACTTCTTCCTCCTTGGAAGATTTTGTCAGTGTTCAAAGGCTTCGGCCTTTGACCTTTCTCCTACGAGTCTGCCTCCTAGATATCATCTTTGCTCTCATAAGCGTTATCTCTTCTGATCTTGAGGACTTAGAATGATTTTGTCTCCCATGCACTCCTTGCGTTATCTCTTCTGAGATTTTCGGTTTACTCAGTCTCCTAAGGGTCTCGACCCTTCTGTTTCCTTTCAAAGTAAAACTTTGTGCCCTCTTGGAAACCTTATGCTCAAAGAACACATTGTTGAGCATTTTCTATAGAGTGTTCAACATCTCTGTGAGTATCTTCCTATGATACTCTTCTCCCTGAACTCAGAAAAGAGTTCTCTCTTTGCACACTTGCACTCGCTTGATGCCTGCCTGGAAGAACCCTATAGAGTTCTAAGTGACTATATCTCTCTCTGAACTCAACACAAAGTTCTTCCTGTGCACTCCTTTCACTTTTGTTGATGAAGGTTCAACAGTATCTCTCCTGAGCTTCTTTGAGGTTAACTTACTTCTTTTAACGCACTCATTGCAGACAATGTGCACTCCTTGCACTCGAAAACTCAAAGAAGAGAAACAATTGAAACTTATTCAACACTTCACCAATTTACGCATTCAAACCATGAACAACATATAGAAACATAATAATGAACACAAATACATAAACACACTATATGCAGGAAAAACTTATTTTCTATTATCTCTGTGAGTGTCTCCTAAACGCTCTGTGAAAATTCGATTTGTTTCTGACATTCACTGAACTCCGCAAACACAATGTGCAGTCAACCGGAATTTGTCAGGCCATCATTCCTTAACAAATCCCACAACATTCATAAACCAATATGATTTAAGAAAACGTTCAGATTTCATTTTCTTTCCGATCTCTTCTCTTCTTTGTAATAATTTTCGGGCACTAGCCCCTTTCTCTCAGTCCCCAATCCATGTGGTCACAGACCATGACCAACCGCTAGATCACTAGGTGCTTACTCGGGCCTTCATCTTCGGACGTTTTCAAAGAACCACACAACAATCTCTCGGAGTTCCAGATTATCGAACTCACGAATTAGGGAAAATCATCAGTCCACGTCTACCTAACATTTGACAGATGACATTAACTATGGAACCTCAGGCATCTGAGTTCCGGAACTTCGAAGCTTCAGGACATCGGAGGATTTCACATCGAGGCATCCCAAATCATTAATCTTCGAACATTCCCATGCTCATATGGAGTGCCATGTGGCGGAATACTAACGGCTGACTCGTGGCCCAATCAGATGGATGTCACACGTCACGTTCCATATGACATTTCAATCTTCCACGGGTTCGAAACCCACTTATACATGGCACACAACCCATGTGTCCATGTCAATCCAAGTGACATCATCATGACTCACTACTTCGGCTCTTCGAGAGATTTCTCCCTACACTATTGTGTTTGACCTTTTAAAATTGGCTTGATCCAATGATCGAGCTCTACTCTCCAAATCTATGGTGTAGATCCACTTCGGAGCTTCGGGCTTCGACCCTTCTCTTGTTTCTAGCATCAGACATCACTGAAGTCACGAAGTTCGAAGGGCTTCTGGTTTAACTCCTTTGCACCTTCCCCAGATCTAACAGTCGTAAGGGATTTCCCTTCCTTCCGAACAGATCCTACAGCGCAGAACAGACTCTGTTACTATGCATATTTCCAAAGGAATTCACGGCTAACTGCCTCGCAACATTACCAGATCTGACAAACGTGAAGGATTCTCCTTATCCCGAACAGATCCTAAGGTCCACATTACTCTGCGGTCCAACACCACTTATGTCGTGGTTTTACGATACCGCTACACTTCCTGAGCTTCGTAACACAGCCAAAGTAACCTCTTGGCACTCAAGAACATTCTGAGGTTCAAAATTGGTTCCTCTAGACACAATTTCCACTTGAAACCTTGGGTCCAAAGTTCCCTTATCAAGCCCATCCAGGTTCGGCATTGAAACCATGGGTTAGAACTTGAGTTTTGTCCATTTCAACAACAACTCCTTCTGAAACTCTTGCTTCAACTTCCACTAACATGGCCCATCCAGACTCGATGTTGTAACCATGCTCTGATACCAATTTGTAACATCATCGACCCTCCAGAGACCAAGTAATGCTACCATGTGGAACATTCACATATAAATATATAATATGCATTTTAATCGAAATAAAACACATAACACAGAGTTGCTGCTACCATACAAATTCAAATGTAATAGACAATAATTCATATACGCAACGGAATACATGATAACATTCAAGCATCATAGGCATGCATAACATTAAATTAAGCACATAAATGATACTTATCTTTCAACTGGAATAACACCACCAACTGTGTCTAGACCTTCCACGAACCTCCCATCCATAGACCACGTTGCTCATCACACTCAGCAGTGGGTCACCTCCGATATGGAACTAAACTCCACCAAGGGCAAAGGAATCCTAGGCTAGGCAAGGTCAATAGGGAAGTCACACAGTTAAAGAGGAAGGATTCTCTCCCAAGAGACACTTATTCTCATTGCTCACAGACTCTCATTCCCCACATGCTTGTCCAACCCCAGGAGTATACACCTTCACTGTCACATAGTCCATCGGCTGCTTCACCTCCCTTGCCCTGGGCTTCAGCAACATGTCGGACCGGAATTCTCAGAGCTCTATAGCAGCTACGGGACCCCTTCCAAGAGAACTCACTTCCACAGAACACTCTCTCACCTGGAGAGAGTTGCCCACATGCCTAACAACTTGCCTCTTCAACCACAACCACCTCCCTCACTTGGAAAGAGTGTTGCACATAGGCCTAAAAACCTACTTCTTCAACTCCGTTCCATCACAAGGAGGACAACAACAAGGCTCACCAAGGAACAGATGACGGCAACAAACCACACTCAGCCAAGGAACTGCATGGCCACAACAACTAAGAGTTATGACACACATGGCATAGACAAATACGGGGTGCTCGGGTTTCACAGAAGACACAGCTCAATCCAAGGGTTCTCACTAGGTTCAGACGGAGGATGGGATAATGGACAACGAACAACCTTCCTGTGAGGGTTTCCTTCACTATGTGTTGGTATATAGAAGCAGACGCAGAGGAAAAATGGTTCAGACGCCCCAAATCCCAGCGAACTCAGGCAGAGGATGACAGAATGATAGAGATAACCCCCAACATGGCTGACTTTTTCATCTTTAACTGCATGTGCCTAGGTCAACACTTGTCTTCCTGAAGCTGCATGCACTCCATTTTGCATATGTTCCCTTTCCATGAACTTAGGACAACACTTGGTCAATTGACCACCTTAGCCTTTTAGGAAATAATAATAAATTATTATCCTCTTTAGAGGTAAGCCCCCCTAGCTTATCCCCTAGGCCCAAACTTAGTTCCCCATCACTCTTTTTTTGTGGTCAGTCTACACGCAACTATGTTTTTATATTAACAAAGTGCATAATTACATGTACAAAACAGGCTCCTGGCCTTTAACACCTAGGCTCTCCGGCCTACTTACACATAAGCATACCAGCTTACAATTGCTCGGCTCAACAGCCTATACAAAACATGTTTACAATACATATGTATAATTGGGGCTCATCCTTGAGTTATTACACATGCTCCAAAGGGAGTCATTTTACCCTGTATGAAAACTATAAAAAAAAGTTATAGAGAACTTTGAAATAAAAGTGTAATGATACATGAGGAAAACCATAGGTTTTGAAATACAAAATGTTACCCATTTGCCTTGGCAAGCAAGTCATTCGTCGACGAGTACTGCTCGAATTCTTGGCAAGTCGTCCATACAAAACTCATAGAATCCCCGTGGAAAAACCACAACATTAAATCGATTTTTTAGTTAATGGAAATAAGCGGCAAGATGATACATATATGTTTTAATCTAGCCAGCTATAGAAACGTTGGAATATATTATTACCTTTGAAACTGTGGAAATCGTTCTAGCTCAGGTTTGATTTGAAGAATAAATGTTGGACCATTGGGTGAACCACAAGCCCATACAAAGTTAAATAATGATAAAAGAAATGGGTAAACATCATGGTACTTTTCCAACGTAAGGCATTATAGTTTGGCCTTTCAAGACCACACTTTTCAATTATAATATGGGCTTAGGTAAGAAGAAGAAGAATATTTCATGAACACATAGATGGTGAAGAGATCCAAAGTTGTTATACTAGTACAGCTGCTAACTCGCGGCTGAGAACGTTGAAAGGTAGCCGCTGAGAACATGTGTCCCCAATATGAAACGTTTGGCTGCATTAGGTTGATAAATGGAACTTGACAATTAAATATCTTTACAGTGATTTTTTAATGTGATTAGGTAAATGTTAAAAAGTAAACATGTTAACTGATGCCTTGATAAATGCAAGAAAGTTATGAACAATAAATTTGAACCATTGATTTTGGAGGACGACTAAAAATATGCCAGCATCTTCAATGCATAGCCATCAAATTAAAATTTAAGGTTAAATAAGATTAAAAAATCATTAGTTATAAAGTTTATCCCACTGCATTGCTAGGCGTTGGAAAGTGGAAAGGTCTTCAAGCAAGACATTGTCTGCACCAAACAACTCTAAAATCCGGCAGACATCTTCAAAAACGAACTCAATATGCACACGAAAACGACCACTCCTAATCGACGATTAGGAGCCGTTCAAACAATTTCCCCTCAATCCCCTTGTTCATCACCATCATCGGATTTATCTCTCCGTTGTTCTCCAGGAACAATTTCAGTTGGTTCTTGGAGAAACCGCTCACCATTGCCACACCCTCTTCCTCCTTCAAAACTGGTGTGCTTCCCGAATCTCTCAAGTTCCAGAACACGATCCTCGGAGGCACTCCATATCCCGCGTCTCTGAACTTATCCTTG
>JZKD02S0505186.1:654756-676377 GCA_000966675.3 Picea glauca | reverse complement strand
TTCTCTTGCCTGAAACCTCCTCTGTCTATGTTTAGATTCAGACTTTGCCTTTGCCTTTGCCTTTGCACTCCGGATTTTTTCCTTGTGACTGATTTTTTCGGCCTTCCGTTTTTCCATGGCTTCGGATCCCTGTAGCAGGCAAACAAGTTTCTCGAGAAGATCTTTGAAATAACCAAATTGAGCGAGCGTGTTGACATTGGCAGCGAGAGTGTTGGGGTGATGGGAATGAATCCAGAAAGCCGCGGTTTAGAAGCTCTTGCGATCTGATTTGCCCGTTCCTCGTACGCCTCGCAGTTGAGAGACGAGCTTTAAAGCGGTGAGCGCATCCCTCTTCCATGCGGATTCGAGCAGTTGAATGAGTCTGTCTGAGGGAGTATTGGGCACAACATGGAAGAAGAAATCGAGCAGGGGATTGCCAGATGTTAAGAAGGTCGGAGAACAATTCTCCGTCATCCCCATATGAAGGTATTCCCCCGCACTCTCTGATCGTAAATCCTCCATACCGTTTCTCAAGATATCGAGAAAGTCGTCTCCTGTGGTAGCAGGCACTGCTATTGCCTCATCTTGGGACCTACGATCCGCCAAAGGAATGTAATTGCAGAGTTCTGGAGGGCCAACGAGGAGAGCGGTTCCAACAACAGCAGCCGCCATGGAAAATTGGATAGTGGTAAGACARTTATGTAATGGATTGGTGAAGAACTGGGTTGCAGTGAAGCAAATGTGTTGAATGCCCCGTGTTTATAGTTTTCCGTTTCCACAGACAAAACTTGCAGAGAAAGAAACGTGGTGAAAACTTGCAGAGAAAGAAACGTGGTGGCCACACAAACGACCGATTCCTTCATCCACGAATTTTTGTATTAAAATTCCACGAAGCCGGCCGATCCCGCTGCCGCGAATTTGTTGAGGATGACCCTTATCCGATACTTCGTCCTCATCCTTATATCGCATACGTGTCCACCAACGTCATCCCAAGTTGTCTTCATACCAACCTTTTATGGATTCAACTCATGTTGTAGTTTTGCTTTTTATTAGAGAAATTTCAAAGGATAATCGGTCATTTAGGGTTCATGATTGCCTCTAGGTTCCACCCTTGTATATGTTGAGAAGAATGTAGACATCCCAAATGGATTCAATAGTAGTGGTTGATGTGGCGATTGAATCCTGGGAGGGTAAGGGATAAGAAGATAAAAAATGTGAAATTGATGAGCAAAAGAGGGGTGGTTTGTGGTTTATATGTAATGATGTTGGTATTGGTGGGATTTAAAAGTATATTGTGTGAATGGATTGGAAAATGTGTTCATTGTTATGAGCGATAATAATGATAATGGTAATGTAGTAGTTATAGCTTGAGCAGAGTTGCAATCACTCACTTCTTCTTGTCTACTTAAATCTAGGTTTTCAGATAGGTTTTCATGCTTGAGTCTATGTTCAAGTATAATGGGGTTGATAATCCATTTGCTTCTCTTGCCTAATCTTTGGTCATCATAGCTCATTTGTCTCATTAACTTGGAACCCATACCTTTGGTATGATTTTCAAAATAACCAAAGTGCTCTTGAGAAATGCTTGTGGAGATTGAGCTCATAAGTACATCATAATATGTTAGTAGTGGTGTGTAGTGGTTTTATTTTTTTAGGATAGTAAAGATATTAGTGGTAGAAAAAAAAATTGGATAAAAATTGTGTAGGAGGTTTTGAAACTTTCAATGTTTTAGAGTGGACACTCCACCCATCATAAGGGACAAATGTAGCAAATATGTTGGAAATGAATACTAAAGTTTGTATTTATAAAAAAAGATTGGTAAGTAATCCATGAAGAACTTAGAAAAAGTCCTTGAGATTAGGGGAAAAAAGTATTAATGAAGATAATAAGTATTATTATATAGTATTTAATTAAGATGATGATATAAATTAATAAGATTTTTAATATGAATAACTTAATAAAATAGTAGTTGAGATTTATGTGAAAAAATATATTAATGAGAACAATAAAGTTTTGTAATGCCATATTAATGTGAGTTGTTGAGATAAATAAATAATACTAATTTGTTAATATTTCTTTATTGAAGTGTGAGATTTAATATGACTTGGCGTGACCTTAAAAATAGATTATTATTATTATTATTATTATTGACTATGGAAGAAAGTGATTAGGATAAATGGAGAAAATAATGAGAAAAAATGGTTTAAAATAATAATAATAAAATCCATATAAGATGAGGAAATGATGGAATCCATGAGGTGGATGAGATCTAAATAGAGGAAGTTTAATGATCCAGGTAATGAATGGTGGGCTTTTATGATTGGCTAAGTTTGTAGCCATTTTAGCAATTAAATTTATTAGGATGTTTTTCAATTTAAAGAGCTTTAAATTGAACTTTATTGAACTTTATTAGGTCAGAGGAGTATTGAACTTTATTAGGATGTTTTTCAATTTAAAGAGCTTCCTGAATGAGGTGAGAGGAGTATTGAATGATATTTTATTTGGACATTCAGTTATAGGTAGTATCACCCATGTGCTCTTTAAGGCGGGCTTTAAAGGTTCTACCAGTTTGACCTATGAAAACTCATGGGCCTTGGGTGGATTTATTTTTAGCAATTCTAAATAGTTGTTTGAGGGTTTTATAGGGTTTGAACAAGGTTTTGATATTTTTCGTCTCGAAATTGAAAAACATCCTAATAACTTTAATAGTGAATATGGATATAAAGTTAGCCAATCATAGAATCCCACCATTGATCTCCTGGATCATTAAGCTTCCTCTATTTAAATTTCAGAGCTTCCTCTATTTAAATTTCAACCACCTAATCTCCATCATTTTCCTCTATTTAAATTTCAGAGCTTCCTCTATTTAAATTTCAACCACCTGATCTCCATCCTTTGTTTTCCTGCATATATCTGAAACCTCTTATCTCATTGTTTTCTCCATTTATCCTAATCACTTTATCCCATACTCAATATATTAAATCTCACACTTATTATTATTATTTATCTATCTCAACAACTCACATTAATATCATATTTCAAAACTAGATTATTCTCATTAATATATTTTTTCACCTAAATCATAAGGGCTACTTTTATTACTTTTGTTCACATTAAAAATCTTATTAATATTATTATTATTCTATCTCATCACCTTAATTAAATACTATATATTAATACTTCATTACCTTCATTAATTACTTAATCTTGATGGCTATTTCTAATCTCTTTAATGGTTACTTACCAATCTTCTTTTATAAATACAAACATATGCACTATTTTCCAACATATTAGTTGCATTTGTTCATGATGATGGGTGGACTCAGCGGTTAAACTTGACGGGTATTTACATGTTTTCTCTCTTTTTAACAATCATATACTGGTAGTTTTAAAAACTTCACGTCATCAGTGATGTCCACTTAATTCCTAAAATCGTCAAAATAATGGGCAAGTTGAAAAACAAAGACAAACAAAATTCCATAAATTTCAACTCTCAGTTGGATCAAAGAAAAGAAAGTGTGTGAGAGGTATGTACAATTGCATTAAAAAAATTCTATAAATATCAACCATGTGTCAATAATATTGGAAATTCTACCCAATGCATGAGTAGTGATTCTTGAGCAAATTCTTGAGTGTTGAGTTCAATCTTCTTCTAAACTACTTTTTTTTCTTTATTGAGGCATAGAAAGAAGTTGGAACCTCTTATTTCGTGACAGGGAAAAAAAAAAAACGTCATGGTAAGGGCGATTTTAAGAAGAAACTCGTCATAAAAAAGGTGACGGGTAAGAATGCCCGTCAAATTTATACCCTGGATGGAGTGTCCACTCCAAACATTGGAGGTTTCAAAACCTCCTACATAGTTTTTATCTAGAAAAAAATTCTAACATTGATAAAAACTTACATAGTCCAAAAAATATTAGTGTTGTATCTTCATATTTAAGAGCTTCTTAAATTTGATTTGATTTCATGACCTTTATTAACCATTAAAATATCAACATGGCAAGTGAAATGGCTTCAACAAACCCTCACTAGAGTTGGAATTTCAAATTTACCTTGCTTATCAAGTGAAAATTTAATGACCGTTATTTGTATTTATTGCCTGTCATTTTACGTGTTATACCAATTTGTGAGTGTCAATTTTTTTTTAGTTATTATATGTAAATTTCATTCTCATAAATTTTTTTGGGTACTATTTGTAACGAACCCCGTCGTTAGGACAACAAGCCTCGCAAAACAATTTTTTTTTTAATATAGGAAGGTAATAACGACAAAACACTCAACATCGCAACTCGACGTTGAACACAACGCATGCAATTCACGCAACATACAAACATAACGACCCATCGTACTAGCTCATCATACAGCTAGAAGAAACATACGACATTCAATTAGACAAAGAATAAAAACGACTACCCGCTCATCCTACCCTGTAAGGTTAGGACCTTCAGGACACATAAGCAACGCTCAAGCCCAGGTTCCCATCGATTTTGACCATTTAAGGTCTCAAGGTTGGCGACTGTTCTGAGGAATAAGGAGGTGTCTACATCCTGCCCGACACAAGCAAGACCACGCCTACTAATATAAAATCAACATCAATCAATCCAAACACAACAACTTCAACGACAAGTAGCTAGAACCTTCTCGATGAGCGAGAACCTTCTCGGTGAGTGAGAACCCAATCACATTAAACATTACAAAACAAGTACAACATCAATTACAAAAGCAAGATCGTCCTCATCAGGAGGCACAATACCCAATGTCGGTAAATCATATGCGCTCAATGATCAATGCATGCATTGATACACCCATAAGGAATCATATTTCATGTTGTTTAACCTTCAATTAATTTAGTATTATGAGCATAATACATAGTCATCATTCCAATAAAAATTTAACAACCATAACTTAATATCAAGATTTCTAAAAATTAAACCTCATATAAGCATACGCTTTAAATTTTTAATCTAGAAGGTTGACTTAATTGCTCGAAACATCCATACCATCCTATTTTTCACTAAAAGGATTTAGCTCATAGATCCAACTGAACCTTTCTCCTTGTCTAGGAAGGGAAATTCTACCTAAAAGCCTAATCATCAAAATTTGAATACCAATAACCTTCATATGATTGTGAAGAAGGATAATGGTCTCAATTAATGCTATGTTTGTAACTTAAGATTCTTATTTAATTATCCTTTAGTTATTGTGTAATTGCATTTATATAAGTGTGAACTTACCTTTTCCTTCCATTAACTAATTTATGGAAGTTCTCTTAGTAAGGAAATACATTAATAATTATCAATAGAACAACCATAAGTCTATGTCATGATAGCGAAAACCTACAATTAATGTCGAGTTCAACCCTAAGATGAATAATATTGATTAGTAACTACTACAGTTTTAAACATCATTCTAACTTAAACCAAATCCAAATTTATTTATCATTAACCTTTCAATCATTAAGACTCTGTGATCTCTACAAGCTAGTCACCTTTTCTTTTTGTGAGCTATTTTTCTTTTGTGATGTTTCCCAAACACTGTTTTTCAATGTAAAATTTTTGGAACCTTCCTAACTAGTTTCTGAATTCGAGGGATAAGAAAAAGAGAGACCTTTTTATCAGTCAAGGTTTCCAGGAAGCTAAAAGACACAAAAGCACTATGGCCAAACGCTAAGGTCGCAACCACACATAAAATATAAATTATCTCCACGCTAAGGGAGGAGATAAGATTTTCACTTGTGTGGAGTTAAGGGCGGGGATTAACACCAAGGAAGGGAGAGGAAATCTAAAATGATCCAGTGGGGAAATCGCAACATGGCAGCTACAGTTGTTCTTAGAACCAATGTTTAGATGGACAAGGGATGAGTTGGCAAGGAGGGATAACACTTACCAACACATCGAAAGGATGCCAGCGCGATTTTTACAACACCCGAAATGTACAATGAAAATCCGTCAGAGCTTTCAACTCAATCGGTGGGCAACTCAAGTTTTGATTCAGTAAAGGTTCGTGTGCTTGGGATTTGGACCAAAAAGAGCATAAGGAAAAATGTTGGTACAGGGGGCCAACAATACTGGACATGCAGAGGGGAGGAACCTGTAAGCCCAGACCCGTTACCAAGCTATGATCAAGGCGCGTGAGAGGGGCAGAGAGTTGGGCGTTGTCAATGCAGTTGAAAAACCGGGCATGACCAACTGAGCAAGGAAGGAGGAGGAGGTCCAGCTAGAAAGATTTTCACATGCATCAAACAAATTTTGGACATAGCCATCGCGAAGAGATGATCTCTTGGGGACACGCAGCACCGGAGTCCCAATTCTACTTGTGGGTGAAAGGGAAAATGGTGAGACGCTAGTTTCTTTAGTCGTTCGGCAAGGGATTCACAACTCAGTTGGGAAGGGTGAACAACGAAGATTCATTGGTCTCAGAGGTCGCGCAGTACAGGCTTCAGAAATTTAAAGTTGCGGAAGGGTTGAGCTCTAGATCTCCTCGGTGCAGAGCTCAGGAGAAATCCCCAAGTAGGGATTGAAGGCATAGAGTATAAGGGACTTGGACAGAGGCACAATACAGTAAGGAATTGAACTCCCTCTGCGCAACGTGAAAATACATAAACAATCTAAACGGTATCCAATCTTTTATGAGCAAAGCATACAACAAAGTTTACCTCTGCGCAATGTGATAATACATAAACAAATTAGCAGTAACCCATCTTTCTCTTAGCAGAGCATACATTAAACATTAACCTGTGTGCAATGTGATAATATATAAACAAACTAACAGTAAACCATCATTTTCTCAACAGAGCTTACATTAATTATTAACCTCTGGGCAATGTGATAATATAAAAACGAATTAACAGTAAACCATTTTTCTTAGCAGAGCATACAATAAACATGAACCTCTGCGCAATGTGGTAATATATAAGCAAACTAACAATAGACCATATTTTTCTTAGCAGAGCATATAGTGATTATTAGCCTCTGTGCAATGTGATAATATATAAACGGGGTGCAATGTGATAATATATAAACGAATTAACAGTAAACCATTTTTCTTAGCAGAGCATACAATAAACATGAACCTCTATGCAATGTGGTAACTTATAAACAAACTAACAGTAAACCATATTTTTCTCAACAGAGCGTACAATAATTATTAACCTTTGTGCAATGTGATAATGTATAAACAATTCAACAGTAAACCATTTTTTCTTAGCAGAGCATACAATAAACATTAACCTCTGCRMAATGTGGTAATATATAAACAAACTAAYAGTAAACCCTTTCTRTCATTCAGATTACAATCACATGAAGATCAATCACATCCAGTTAAGCATTTATCAACATTACTTATGCCAGAAACTAATGACACTAAGACAACATCCGACAACCACAACTATGCAAACACAATGAATTCACAGTACAAGAACCAGTTTACCCGAGATACCGTGACCGACGATGATGACCCGATGTCACTGTCCTGCGCTCACCCTCCATCCAGTTCCTACTTTCCAATCACTAAGACCTCACCAGTACCTCCCAGCCAATGCTAGGGGTACTCTTCTTCCCACTGAGCCCCCTGAGACACAAAGGGGGCACACACACAATACCAGAAAATGATAACTCTCAGCTCGCCTCGCAAGGTCGAACTACCACTCGTTATCTGAGTTGGGTATCCCAACTCCCACAAGAAAAATCCAGTCAAGATAAATTCCGGCAACGTAACCTTACACATCCCAGACGTGATCCATACTCCTCCTCCACCATCATTTTTATAGAGTTTTCTTAGTGATTAGTTTCCCAAACTCTCATTAGATTCTTTTTATTAAATTTAATTAGGATAAACCTCCCCCATACACATGTCACTCGATCCCTTAGTTGCACCATAAAATCAATTTATTAATTAATTAAATTAGCCTATTTCCCTCACCCACCTAAAAGCGTTCCTAAAAATGTTCATCGGTGTCCCTTTATTCCCTTACAATTCTTAAATGACTGGCGTCTTCTTAAAACCTAGTTGTTACCCATGATTTTGGTCATCATGATGGTGTATTGATGATGGTGTACTCAGGCTCCTCATAAGAACTTTCTTCTGAGAAAAGTTAAATTCATCTCTTCCCATAAAACTTACTTTTGAAGAGAGTTCGCAGGTTTCTAATATCCTAAGGTGCGAGAATGACCCATTCTCGCAGGCTACCTTAAGCTAGGGTGCGAACTTCTCGCACTGTGCTACATAGCTAGGGTGCGAACTTGTTCTAAGGCTTGGAAAAAAATGAATTCTCGATGGTTCTAGAAGGGAATCTTCTAGAAGAATGGGTTGGCATTCGAATGGTTATCCTTTTACTGGTTTCCCTGATATTGTGGAATCATTGTTATCCAAGTAACCATCTCATTCTCTCCTATATATTGATGGAATTCTCATGGAAAAGGTTAAACAAGATTCATTGGAGAATTGGTGAAAGAATTGTGTGAAGGACCTAGCTTGAACAGGAGCTTGGAGACTCTAGCAAGTCTATCAAGAGGATTTGATCTTCTTCATACAAGGATTGAGAAAGTGTGTGTGTTGGAGCCAAGAGCCACCGAAAGGAAGCTTGCAACATCAAGGCGATCAGGTTGTATCTTCTACTTTCGATTAATATGATACAGCGACATGTCCTTTTCCCATAAATTCATTCTCACTTTATTGTGTAATTCTTTGATCATACACATAAGTTGACAGTTGAATAAATTTTGCTATCTTCACTTTGGTTGGTTTGTGTTGTCTTGGTCTTGACCTCACGAGAGCACCGGAGCGAAGCGGGAGCAACAGAGACCCTAGGAAGCGATACAAATGTATGTTACTTGTTCCTTTCTACTAGCTAATTCAATGGTCAAAACTTAGGGAAAGAGTCATGTCCTGTCCTGTTTTGTTCTAGATCCAGGTGGATCTAGGGAGATCTGTTAGTGTTTGCACCTACCGATTAGTTCGATAACAAAATTGGCGACTCCACTGGGGATATAACCTGTTTTCTTTGTGGTTTTTGGTATTTTCCGTGGCCATTTGCTATTGCCTTACCTTTCTCCATTCATATCAATCTCTGAGTCTTCAGGATACCCTGATAGACCCTCTGGGTCCAGAGGCCTCTTCAAATTTTGTGTCTTTTTCCAAAAATTTGATTAGTTTCAGACATTCTCGCACTGCACTCCACAGTGGCCTGCAAGAATATACTGAGTTCGCACCCTTCTTTTAGGTTTAGTGTGAGGTTCTCGCACTCTGCTCAAAGCTCACCTGCAAGAATGACCTGTTCTCGCACTGTGTAATACTCTCAGCCTGCAAACCCTTTTTTTCAAAATTTTGGCTTTAAGACTTTTGCATGATCAACTGCCCAGATCAGTATAGGTGCCTAACAAGAGTGTTTTGGACCATTGGTTGATGTTTTCTTGTCTTTGTTCTTGTGCACGAACAGTCTTAGGAAATCAAGACTCTTCCTCTCTATTTTTCTTGACTTTCATTTCTTGACTTTTCTCTGCAAAGATATACTCTCTGATTTTGGAATCTGAGTGTGCTTGTTTGGTTAAGAACCGGTGATCGGTTGATATGTTATCTTAATTTCTTGGACAATAGTTCCCTCTCTTTAATGCATTTTTTTTTCTCAATACGATAAATGAAGTCGGGTATTAAGCACCGCTCATGTAACCTGCACTATATTTGTGTCTCTTGTGTTTAGCATGTTTTATGGTGTATGCCAAAATGACTAAGTGTTAAAGAATGTTAACAATTGTCTAACTATACAATTGATTTTCTCATAGTAAGAGTGTGACTCGTATGTAGCCTACAACAGAGTATGGGTATTGTAATGCCCCTCAGTTCACAGATTAAAACTTTTAATTTCTTGCTAGTTTATATCAAAATTGATATTGTGAAAGTTATTGAAAAAATACTTATGTGGAACTATGTCATCATAAACATTGATGAGGAATATTTTTGTAACTTTTATTTTTAATTTATTTAATTAACAAGAAACAAACTAATTAGAGAATCCAGTTACAAAGAGTAAATCATTATTCCATGGGTAAGTGAAAAGGATAAAAACCACCATAGTGAATTATTGTCCATGGGACAAGTGGAACCTTATTCCTGAATGTGTGGGATGTGAGGGAACAAGCTAGCATAATAGTATGCCAAGAAGATTCCCTGGGGTTAGGGATGAGCCCAACTTGAAAATACCTAGGCAAAGCTATTAAATACAAGTATGTTATGAGCCAGGACATTGCTAAGTCCTTGTGAAGAAATGAGTTTGATGGTTCTGTGAAGAACAAAACTCAAAGAAATATCAAAAAGGTTATGCAGTTTTCAATCCCCATGGAATAATGATTTAGGCTCGGGGGTGAAAGGACAAATAAATTTGGTTGTTTGTGTCTATGTTTGGGATGAACTGGTTCTCCACTCTGTTTGTTTCCCATTTATTGAAGCAGGTTCAGATATGTGTTGATATTATGGTAGTTGTGGGAGGTATTTACCTCCACGTGTAAACCTGACGAGAATAGAATATTCCAGGAAGCAAGAAGAAACCCTAATTAGTTGGTTAATAACCATAAAAGACAAGTCGGTTCAAGAGAATGACTTGTATTAGGTTATTAGCCTCCAAGAGAAGAAGTCGGCTAAAGGAAATGTTATATACTAAAGAATTAGTACCCAGAAAGAGAAGTCAGCCCAGACAATCTTCCAGAAATAGTATAAATACAGGAGGCCAGTCTTCATTCTGGCCAGTATTCTCATAACTGCAGAAGCAACACTTGTGCGCACTACAGTTGGCCAGTTTGTGCGCAAGTTTGGAGGAGAGTTGTTGTTTCCGCTGTTGCAACTAGAAGATTTTAGTTTTGTCTTGGACTCTCTCTTGGTTATGGTTTGGACTCTCTGATCAGCTCTTGTTACTCTTTTTTGGTGCGCCATCCTTGGAGAAAGGTGTTCCACCTTTGTTTGGCTATCCAGTCTAGGGTTTGCGTCCGGAATGATTCTCTATCAAGGTTAAGGTGCTCAGGGGTGGCTTCGGCCTATAGTTGGGTGACAATAGTGATATTGTCTATGGTTAAACGAGCACATCCATTATATTCTAACAGGTTATGGGCCCAAACTATCTTCGGATAGTCTAACCACTGGAAGATAGATTGGGAGGATTTTCTCAGTTGTAGTTGCAATTTCAGCCAGTTTATGTTGCAGCAATGAAACGCTAACCCTATCGTTGAGGCACCTTAAGTGAAGAGATTGACCTAATTCCTAGATAGCCTAGTGCACCCTAGCCTAGCGCATCTTCTGGTACTCTCAACAAGCTAAGACATGAAGTTTGAGTTTTTGGTCAAATCTAAGTTTGACCAATTCAAAGCAACCATGACTTACTCTATGAAGTTAGAAAACAAGTTAGAAGGGGCTTCTAACTTCATAGCATGGAAGACTAGTATTGATCTCATCTTTGCCAAGAATAAAGTGTTGGATATCATGAAAGGAAAGATCGTGGAACCAGAGTTTGAAGAAGGAAAAGAGAAGGAACCTCAGAACGTTGTAGTTTTGGAGAAGTTCAAAGACAGTGACATAAATGCCATGAGTATCATAGTGGACTCTATAAAATACCACTTGATACCCTACATCTCCCATCTTGGCTCATCTAAGAAGATGTATGATTCCCTAATAAACCTCTTCTCAGTCAGAAACATTGGATAGGTAATGAGTCTGAAGAATGAGCTCTGTGACATGAAGATGAATGATGATGATAGCATAACATCATACTTTGTGAGAATCTCTCAGTTGAGAGATCAACTACAATCCATTGAAGAGATCATTTCAGAGAAGGAACTAATAAATATCGTACTCAATGGTCTTCCCAAGACATGGGATGCATTTGCCTCAAGAATGAACACAAGGAAGGAGTATCCCACATTTGAAGAACTTTGGACTTGTTGTGCACAAGAAGAATCAAGTATCAATGCAAAAGAGAAACCCCAAAAGAAATACGATGATCAAGCCTTCATAGTAAGATTCAAGAATTTCAGGAATAAAAGGAAGTTTGGTTCAAGGAAGAAACCAAATCAAGAGAAAGATATGTCATAAATACAATGCTTCAACTATCGAAAGTATGGTCACTACAAGAATCATTGTCTCGAGCTAAAGAAAAGGAAGGACACACACAAAGTATCAGTTGTCGAAGAAATGAAACCCTCAAGGAAAACTAAGCAGGATGAAATAGACTTCTACTTGTAAAACAAGGTAACAATACTCTTCATAGTTCTTGTACATACCATGTTTTCTATACATATCTTGCATATCTATTTCTTAGAAGATAATATGTTCCAAGAGAAACTACACCTATGGAAGAACAACAAGATAAGGATTGCTATCACTATGACTACAAGTCAGACAATACACATGAAAGGATGAAGTACATCAACAACTCCTGGTAACAATTCATGTGGAAGTTTTTACATAAGTAACAGCTGCAAGATAAGCCAAAATCAGAATCAATATTGAAGAAACCTAGAAGAAGTAAAGAAAGAAAGAAGTCAGCAAACAAGAGGAAATTGGAGAAAGACTTATGACACTTTGCAAAAGGCAACAAGGATGCATACGAAAGCGTGGACTCTGTTAGATGGAGGGAGTCGATTATATATTTCTAAAAGAAGAGCATGCATTCATACATGAAGCAAGGATTAGGAGGGAGATAATCCTATGATCCATTGAAGATGATGAAGTATATATCCATGGTATCAACCATGAAAAGTAGTACGTGTTAAGTTTGACTTTAGAAGAAGTCTTCTTTGAAAAGAAGCCTTAAAATATCCCTCGTTTTCCATCCACATCCATGATCCTATGATGAAAGAAATAAGTTGGAATCTTTAGAGCATGGAATTTATAGAAAACTTCATGGACCCAAGATCTAAAGAGAAACATGAGGAAGAACATGAATATTCCAAGAAAGAAAGAAAAGCCAGAACGACTAGGCATTGTATCGAGAATCACAAGACTAATAGCCTGATATGAACTCACTAAAAACAATCAAGCAGAGGAACTGAAAGTTGTGATGAAGAACAGTGTATGGAAGACTTATGAATGAAAGAATTATGAGATCCAGAACTAGAGGTTCTCCCAGATGGAATGAGAAGACTATGATGATTGTTTGTTCCAGTAAGCTAGACATACCTCTACATGAGTCATTATATTGTCTGCAATATCCATGCGTTCGAGTTTACATCATATAAATGCAAAGACTGTTCTCTAGAATAATTGAACAAAGAGTGTATGTAGAGAAACCTCAAGGCTTTGAGGTATACCAGAAAGAGACCCTTGTATGCAGATGGAAGAAGATTTTGTATGGATTCAAACAACTTGGTGCAAAGCCTCTCATAGAACTTTGAAAACCTTCTATGATAAAAATCAGAATGGTTACTCAAAAGTCCAAGACAATGGATTGCTAGCCCATGACAAAATATCCTGACGACAAAAGAAGTGCCACATGGATATGTTCCAGTTTGATCCTTGCCACGATGTTTTGAGCTAGAAGGAAACAAAAGAGATGAATCCAACAATGATATACTATATTGATCAGGGCTATATGAAGCCTTCAAAGAAAACCAGTGTTCCAAAAATACCGAAGTACATTTAAGATCAAGAATTACATTCTCCATGATGAAGTCCAGAAAAGAGAAATGGTTCTCCAATATATACATCTCCACAGATGAGTAGACAAGCAGATATTTTGGTAAAGCCTATGTCTAAGATGAAAGAGTTTGCTTACTCAAGCTGGAGCTCGTGGAGACGACTTACTTATTGAAAAATAAAGAGATGACTCCCAGGTTGGGAGGGAACATTGATGTGTTATTGATTTATGGACAGTCATTTTTCAGTTCGAAAAATGATCCAAGATGAGCAATGCCTTTCCAGTTTGGAAAGTGGTTTGATATTTCTGATGGACAGGCATTTTCTAGTTCGAAAAATGGTCTAGATCGAACGATCATTTTCGTAATGAAAATGGTTTGATGGATTGTTGATGTACCATAGACAGTGATTCCCCTTGTGGCCAATGTGGGGGAATGGTCTAGGACAGTCTCTCTTCTTGACGGTCACTCTCAGTAGTGGTCAAGAAGACTGGTCTGCCTCGTCAGACAATCATTCTTTCGAAGCTCACAGTTGTGAGCAGTTTTGAAGAATGGTCCATTTTGGAGGTTGGTGCAGGACAGTCATTTCCTTAGGAAATGGTCCATTTTGGAGGTTGGTGTAGGACAGTCATTTCCTTAGTAAATGGTCCAAATAGTCATTCCCTAGGGAAGATTCATTCTCTCCAGGTTGCACTTTGTTTAGTGTCGGAGGAATGGCCCAGATAAGTGAATGGTCCAGGTTCTTTAATTAGGGACGGGCATTCCCTAGGGCAGACTCATTCCCTCTGGGTTGCACTTTGTTTAGTGTCAGAGGAATGGCCGAGATAGGTGAATGGTTGAGGCTCAGAAATCGGGACAGATATTCTTCCTTGCTTGAGAATAATAGTCCAGATAGTTCATCATCGATGTTTTACCTTCTAAGGGAAGATGCTCTTCCAGATCTCACATATGTGAGTGAAATAATGGCCCAGATGATTTAGTTTATATCATAACAATGTTTTCTATGCAGGTTGATATCAGATGATATGATTGTTATGGAGACTATATGTCTCTGGATAGTAGATGTATACTATTGTGGTGGATGTGTTCCACAGATTGTGACTATATGTCACTGATCAAGTATTTGTGTGCTACTTGGTGTGGTAGTGTACCACTAGATTGTAGTTTTGTACTACTATGGATAGACACAGTTGTGTTCTATTTAATGACATTGTTCTGATTGCCTTGAATACTATCAGTAGTGTTGGAAATGATTATCAACTAGATGAATGATCAATGGACAGAGATTTCCCAGACAGAAAATGGTCCAAGACATTTATTATTTTAGGACATATGTCTAAATTAGAAGAATGGTTGTTATGTCACTCTATGAAGTGAGTAACTTATCCAACATCATTTCTGATTACTCAGATGGAGTATGGTTTTGAGAGATGATGCAGTTGATGACACTGATAGTGATGATGGTGCTCATGATATAATCATGAGATAATCTATACAACTATGTTGATGCTACTGGGTGAATGGTATGTTTGTGCTCAAGACCATTAACTTCAATACCTCCCTAGCTAGAAGGGACTGTTGATATTATGGTAGTTGCAGGAGGAATTTACCTCCACGTGTAAACCTGACGAGAATAAAATATTTCGTAAAGCAAAAAGAAACCCTAATTAGTTGGTTAATAACCATAGAAGACAAGTCAGCTCAAGAGAATGACTTGTATTAGGTTATTAGCCTCCAAGAGAAGAAGTCGGCTAAATGAAATATTATATACTAAAGAATTAGTACCCAGAAGGAGAAGTTGGCCCAGACAGTTTGCCAGAAATAGTATAAATACAGGAGGCTAGTCTTCATTCTGGCCAGTATTCTCAGAACTACAGAAGCAACACTTATGCGCACTGTAGTTGGCCAGTTTGTGTGTAAGTTTGGAGGAGAGTTGTTGTTGCAGCTGCTGCAACTAGCAGATTCCGGTTTTGGCTTGGACTGTCTCTTGGTTATGGTTTCGACTCTCTGATCAACTCTTGTTACTCTTTCTTGGTGTGTTATTCTTGGAGAAAGGTGTGCCACCTTTGTTTGGCTATCCAGTCTAGGGTTTTCTTCTGGAATGATTCTCTGTCAAGGATAAGGTGCTCGGGGGTGGCTTCGGCCTATGGTTGGGTGACAATAGTGATATTGTTTATGGTTAAACAAGCACATCCATTATATTCTAACAATATGTTCTCTTAATTTATTTATCTTTGTTTTTTTAATGATTTAAAATCTACATTGTTTGTTACAATAGAGAATGGTTACAAAATGCATACTATGTTCTATTTATTATGGAACTAATTGTAGCAACAAATATTAACATGCCAATAGAATAATAATTTCAGTAGTTTGACTATACTTATCAGAATAACAAGGAATACATAGGAGAATATGTGAAATGATATGTCTGTGAAAAGTCTCTTATTTAAAAATTGCATTGAGAAAGAAAAGAAATATAACTAGCTTATTTTTATTTTCAAATAGGTTTAATTGTTCAAAAGATGAAGATATTCTCGTTTGGAAACTCAAAGAATATTCCAAGTTGGAGGAAGATCATGAACATCATCTGAGGATGGTGTTGAAGGTGTTAAGAGACCACCAATTGTATGCCAAGTTGAGCAAGTTCTCGTTTTATCGGGAGCAGATCCATTGCCTGGGGCATATTATTTTGAAGGATGGGATAGTTGTAGACCCTGAGAAGATTGAGGCCATTAGAGGATGGTCAGCGCCAAAGAACGTGACAGAAGTTAGATACTTCATGGGTTTAGCTAGTTATTACAGAAGGTTTATCGCAGGGTTCTCAAGGATAGCTCACCCTATCACTTCCTTGCAAAGATAGGAGAAGAAGTTTCAGTGGACAAAGGAATGTGAGAAAAGCTTTCAGCGATTGAAGCAACTGTTAACTAGTGCTCCAATGTTGAGGATTGCAGATCCAAATGAAGATTTTGTGGTATGCACATATGCATGCAAAGAAGGACTGGGAGGAGTACTCAATCAGAATGGATTCATAATTTGTTATGAATCCATAAAGTTGAAAGAACACGAAAGGAAGTATGCAACTTATGAATTGGGGTTGGCATCCATAGTACATGATCTAAAGAAGTGGAGGCATTACCTCATGGGAAGGAGGTTTGAACTAAGAACAGACCATAACGGTCTGAAGTACTTGTTTGATTAGCCAACCTTGAACTCTAAACAGAGTAGGTGGCTGAAATTTCTTTGTGAGTATGATTTTTATATCAAGCATATCAAAGGGAAGGAAAATAAAGTGGTTGATGCACTCAGCAGGAGAGTACACGAATTACATGCTACGGCCATGAGCATGTACCGAACTGATATAAAAGGTGGAATTTTAGATGCCGCAAATGCAAATTTGCAGTACATGGAGTGGGTAGCAAAGCTACAGCAAGGTGAGATGCTAGAAAAAGTGGAAATTATAAATTGGAAACCGATGGAACACTTCTGTACAAGAACATAATTTATGTACCTAATCTCCATGACTTGAAACATATGATTTTCCATGAAATGCATAATGTGCCTTATGCAGGGAACCTTGGATATTAGAAAACGATGGTAGCAGTCAGGAGCCATTACTTTTGGTCAGGTATGAAGAAGGATATTGTTGAATACATCGCCATATGTATGGAGTTCCAAAAGATTAAAGCAGAGCACAGACATCCAGCAGGGTTACTGCAACCTTTACCCATTCCTGAGTGGAAGTGGGAAGGGGTGACAATGGACTTCATCATAGGTTTTCCTAAGATCAACAAGAAACACGATTCAATTATGGTGGTGGTGGACAAGCTTATGAAAGATTCCCATTTCATTATGTTAAAGACTACTCACAAGGCAGCGGATGTTGCCGACATATTTATGAAGGAAGTGGCACAATTGCACGGGATTCCTAAGACAATTGTGTCTGAGAGAGACCTGAAATTCACCTCGAATTTCTAGAAAGGGTTATTCAAAGGGTTTGGAACGAATCTGAATTTCAGTACAGCTTATCATCCTAAGTATGATGGATAGACAGAGAGGGTGAATAGAGTAATAGAAGACACGCTAAGGATGTATGTGATAGACAAACCATCAAAATGGGAAGACTATCTGCACTTGGTAGAATTCGCTTACAACAATGGCTATCAAGCATCATTGAAGATGAGCCCATTTGAAGCACTTTATGGCAGAAAGTGCAATACTCCAGTAAGCTGGGATAATCCAGCTGACAAGGCAGTAGTTGGGCCAGAGTTTCTCAAGGAAATGGAAGAACAAATGTTAATAATCAAGCAGAATTTAAAGGTTTCCCAAGACAGGAAGAAAATTTATGATGATAAGAAAAGAACCCACAGAGAGTTTAAAGTGGGTGATCATGTTTTCCTGAAAGTGAAAGCCAATAGAATTTCCATGAAGCTGAGAAACTGCGCCAAGTTGGAAGCTAGATTTTCTGGGCCATTTGAAATCATAGAAAGGATTGGGCTATTTGCACATATGCTTGCATTACCTGCATCCATGACTGTACATAATGTGTTTCATGTTTCATTTCTTAAGAAATATATACCTGATGTTAATTATGTAATTGATTGAAATGTGATTCGGGTGGAGCAAGAAGGTGTCCTGCAAGTGCATCCTGTGCACATATTGGACTGGAAAAGAAAAAAGCTCTGGAATCGAGCCATAGGGCTTGTAAAGGTATAGAGGACCTGGTATGGTCCTGAGGACACGACATGGGAGCATGAAGATGTTATGCAGGCAGAATATCCACATCTTTTTTAAGATTTTCAAAATATTACTGAGGCTGTGTAAAAGTTGCACTGAGGACAGTGCAAAAATAAGGGGAGAGGATTGTAATATCCCCAAGAACGAGCCCTATTGTAATCATGTTTTGTAGGCTGGTGAGCTGAGTATTGATAAGCTGGTAGGCTTATGTGTTTATTAGGTCGAAGAGCTTAAGTGTTAAGACCAGGAACCTGTTTTTGTAAATGTAATATGCAGAACATTAATAAAGAATAAACATCATTGTGTGCAGACTGGCCACGAAGAAAGAGTGATGGGGGACTAAGCTTCCACAAGGTGGGTAAGGGAAAAGGGGATGAAAGGTTGGAAAGAGAGGCTAAGTGTTAAGCCTAGGGGATAATCTTAGGGGCTTAAGTCCTTGGGAATAATGATTTATTATTATTCCCAAAGTTATGAGAAATGTATGTTTTTATCCTAAGTTCCTGGAAGGGGAACGAGTGAAAAAGGGAACGCATGCTATGGAGTGCATGCATCTTCATGGGCAACATGTGTCGACCCTGGCACATGCAATTTAACCCAAATATTGAACCGTGGAGGGGGTTCGTCCTCCATTCCACCGGGAGTTGTCTGAACCGAGGGGAGCTCTGCGTCTATGTTCAATATGCCTCATGCAGCTCAGGGTGGGAAGCCTGTGATGTTTTTCTGGAAAGTCGATTCACCTCAGTCCAAATGACAGAATTCTATGTTCATCCTCTGCGTTGATTGAGTTGTGTCACCTATGTGTCCTGTGAACCGAGCCTAACTTCTCTTGCAGAGTAGAGTCTGTACCCAAACCACCTTTGGGTTGTTGCCTTCTGTGTGTCCTGAGTGGAATTGACCAGTGGTTGTGGTTGTTATCCTCACCTTGTGGGAATTGAGTTGAAAAATGGTTGAAGAGGCAGGTTGTCAGGCCTACGAGCAGCGCTCTTCAGGTGAGAGAGGTTGTTGGGAAGTGATTTTCTCTCAGAGAGAGTCCAGCACTAGCTATGGAGCTCTGAGACTTCCTGATCTGACATGTTTCTGAGGCCCAGAGAGGGAGGTGAAGCACTGATGGACTAATCTTATGAAGGTGTATACTCCCGGGCGGAACAGGCATGTGGGGAATGAGAGCCTGTGAGTAGTGGGCGTAAGAAGGCTCTGGGGGAGAATCCTTCTGATTGCTCTGTGCAGTTTTTCCTATAACCTCAGCTTACTCTAGCATCCCCTTACCTTGGGTGGATCTTAGTCCCAGCTCGGGGGTGACCCACTGTTGAGCGTGATGAGCAGTGAGGTCTAAGGCTAGGAGGTTCGTGGAAGGTCTGCATGTGGTTGTTGGAATTACCACAGTTTCAAAGATAAGTATCAATTTGTGCTTAATATTATGTTTTTCATACTTGTGATGCTTATATGTTATCACGTATTCTATTGCACATATGAGTTATGGTTAATGTCCTTGATGATGTATATTAGTAGTAATCATGGGTTTCTTTTCAAAAACAATTTTCTCAAAAAGATATAAGAATGCAACTTAGATAACATATATTACAGCAAGTAAAACTAATAATGTTTTTAACCCCAAACTGAATAAAACAATAATGACGAATGCAGAGCTCATAACCAGAAAACCATTTCAATATTGTTTGGAAACAAATAGATTAAAAGATTATGAAAAGAAGACCAGTATGAAGCCATTTGACTAGGGTATCTTGGACATAAGCAATACAAAGAAATATTGTGAATATTTTTATTATATATTCATGAAGCAGTTGCTGCAAAAAAAATTTATACATAGAGAGTCGAACTGTAGAAATAAGTAAAAGAACATATACATAAATATATATACATCAAATTACAAAAATGTGTGTGAATTTAATAGTATAATACTCACAGTGTGAGAGTTACTCAGTTCTATTCTATCATTTCAACACATTGAAATATAAAAGACAAACTTTAAACCATGGTGAAATTTTCTGAGCATCAAGTGTTGAGCTCGAGACATTTCTCAAAAAAGGGAAAGATACTACTGGACTCAATCACAGAAGTTCAGTGACGGAAATTAACTCAATGCTACCACCTGAGGCATTATAGTTTGTCCTTTCAAGACCACACTTTTCAATTATAATATGGGCTTAGGTAAGAAGAAGAAGAATATTTCATGAACACATAGATGGTGAAGAGATCCAAAGTTGTTATATAAACCCATGGTGAACAGATCCAAAGTTGTTATAACGTTTATCCCACTGCATTGCTAGCCATTGGAAAGTGGAAAGGTCTTCAAGCAAGACATTGTCTCCACCAAACAACTCTAATCCGGCAGACATCTTCAAAAATGAACTCAATGTGCACACGAAAACGGCCACTCCTAATCAACGATTAGGAGCTGTTCAAACAATTTCCCCTCAATCGCCTTGTTCATCACCATCATCGGATTTATCTCTCCATTGTTCTCTAGGAACAATTTCAGTTGGTTCTTGGAGAAATCGCCCACCATTTCCACGCCCTCTTCCTCCTTCAAAACCGGTGTGCTTCTTGAATCTCTCAAGTTCCAGAACACGATCCTCGGAGGCACTCCATATCCCGCGTCTCTGAACTTATCCTTGATTACCATGCAATATGTTTTCCATGGATTTGCAGAAGCTTGGTCGAATTCCATATCACTGAAAACCAGCAGTTGCTTTATCATCTTCTCCGATGCTAATCTGCATTTCTCTGCCATCTTCAATATCACATCGAACACCTTTTGGAAATCGGTATTCATTCAACAATTCATGCTCTGTGTAAATGCATGCTTTTCGACGAGCGAATTCCCTGTCACCAAATGTAGTTCAGGACTTTTGCTGAAGGTCATAACATGGCCTTTCCACGGCTCCTCATTGATCTCGGAGACCAACATTCCAAGCGCTATGCAGACCTCCATGGGAGTTCCCATCATGCTACCTGAAACATCACAGACCGCCAAGTTGTTAGAAAGCTTTCCTTCTTTATTCATGTCTTCCACCATTCGCTTCCACTGCAATTCCTCAACTAATGCCGGTGCAGAATCATTTGACTGGAGCGCTTGCTCGATAATTTCATGGGGAAGCAAAGCTCTGGCCGCTATTTTCTTCTTCCCCGCTTCCACCTCCTCCAAATAGACCGTGAATCTGTTGGCATCGTGCTTCTGAAATATGTCCTTGTAATTTTTCATGGCGACAGAGGCGACTCTTTCATAAGGCAGTTCGCCCCACAAATTGGAACTCATGTACACCTCCG
>JZKD02S0505186.1:628301-638995 GCA_000966675.3 Picea glauca | reverse complement strand
AGAGTGGAATGTTCTTCATGGGGGCTACCCCTCTAGGAAGATCACCAATAGGAAATCCTAATGTAGAGAAAGAATTTTCATCATTTACCTCTCCTTCAAGACCTGCCTGTTCTTCGTGGTGCAATTCTTCATTGTACTCATCCATGTTTTCTTATGTCTGCTCCCCTGCTGCGCTTGCTCTGTCCTCAATGTTTCCTACTGGTTTCTGGACTATCTCAGGATTCCAAACTTCTTTCCCTGTTTCAAAGTTTGCTTGAAATGAAGGTTGGGACTTTTGTTTCCGAAGGTTTGGTCGTTGAGAAGCAGATTCAGACTTTGATATGATCTCGTCAATGTAAGTCTTTCTTTCTCCTTTTTCTTTTCCCCTGCCACTTGTAGGGTCAGTGTCTTTGGGGTCTCCACGTCCTCTCATGCAATCTCTGTATCTGAAAAATCATAAGTGCTTCTGAAATCTATAATTACCTTCCCCGGCAACGGCGCCAAAATGTTGGTCACTATAATTGCTTAATTAATTTAAACAATCAAGTGCTACATAAATTGTCAACCCAGGGAAGTCTGTTTATTTCAAAGGTAACCACACACTATATATGCTCATTTCAAAAGCAACCTATAGTTGTAGTAAAGGAAACTACATTAATCACACTTGCCTCAAATAAACTAAAGTTCTGACTTGAATTACAGGAAAGAAACCTACCTATTGCAGAGCTTAAAGAGATGATTAATCTAAAGAATCCTGGATTACATTAAAATAACAACTGCAACAGGAAAGAACAACTATTCTGTAACCAGAGAACATGACCCTATTCCCAAGCAGGAACTCCAACACCTTGTTTCTGATTAACACACTTTCATGAAAACATGAATGCATTGAAGGCTAACTCTATCTAACAGAGAACAGGACCCTTAATCCCTTCCTTTAAGCAGGAACCTTCAGCACCAGTCTCTGATTAGCACACTCATAGAAATAATTGAAAGCTGACTACTTCTAACAGAGAACAGGACCCTTAATCCCTTCCTTTAAGCAGGAACCTTTAGCACCAATCTCTGATTACCAAACTCATGAAAATAATTGAAGGCTAACTACTTCTAACAAAGAACATGACCCTTAATCTCTTCCTTTAAGCAGGAACTTTTAGCACCAGTCTCTGATTACCAAACTTCCTTAAATTCATCACACAGGATTGCCAACTAAAATGATTATCAATTATCCAAGCCTGAACCACATGAAAACAATGTAATGTTCGGTAAGACAGAGTTCAGTAGTGTTTCAGCAAAGCAGAATTCATTAAAGTAGTGTTTCAGCAAAACAAAAACTAATCAAGTCATAAATATAAATCACACTAACACGCTATAAAACTAACAGGTGAATCTTGTGAAGAAGGTGGGCCCTCCCTTTTCACAAGATTCCCCTGAGACGAAGAGGCTAGAGAAGAATGCTCAAAACAATCTTTTATTCATCTATCAATGTATCATATTACAATCTGAAAATGAAGTATGTCCTTCTCTGTAAGACTTTCTAGTGCAAAAAAAACATTGTCCCCTCGAATGATGATCTCCTCTTATTTAAAGAGGGAATCCCTTCGATACAATTGATAAAAAATTACAGATGTATATCTGAGTCCTATTCTTAGTCAAATCAACTTTCTAAACCGAAATAGGATGTACTAATCTCCCGCAACAGAATGCTATTACAAGTGATGAATGAGGTGTTTGTTACGGCTGGAGTAACAGTTCTTTCTTGTTGTTGTTGTTGCACGTTGTTTCGGCATCACAAATCACAGGTTGTTTCAGCCAGGGGATTTGTGCTCTGATTGTTTCATCACTTCTCAGGTAGCAGCGATGGTTGATGCTTGGCTCACAGTACAGTTGTTGTAGTCAATCTGTGTGAGTTGTTGTTGACCACGGACTATGTAACAGCGTCCTTTGTGTTTCAGCATCGTTGACCATAGACTATGTAACAGCTTCCTCGTCGACCATGGACTGTGTAACAGCTTCTGTGTTTCAGCATCGTCGACCATGGACTGTGTAACAACTTATGTGTTTCAACATCGTCAACTACGGACTGTGTAGCAGCTTCTGTGTTTCAGCATCGTCGACCATGGACTGTGTAACAGCTTCTGTGAGTTGTTGTTTCAGCAACAGGCCTCAAATGTTAATCTGCAGTTTAAACTATTTTAGCACTTATACATTTATAATCAATGGTTAAGTACGAGAGTGATGTAAAATTATATGCAAACAGATTAAACGTATAGTAAAGAGAAGAGCCATTGTATACCTTTGGGAAGATAGGATAAAGTGGTAATATGATTTTAAATGTGAGTGAACAAGAGTGTAATGGTGGAAAAAAGTATGGGCAAAAAGGTACATTGTGTGGTCCTAACACAGACCTTCCACGAACCTCCCAGCCATAGATCACGCCGCTCATCATGCTTAGCAATGGGTCACCCCTGAGCTGGGACTAAGCTCCACCTAGGGCAAGGGAATCCTAGGCTATGCAAGGTCAATAGGGAAGTCACACAGTTAAAGAGGAAGGATTCTCTCCCAGGAGCCACTTATGCCCATTGCTCACAGACTCTCATTCCCCACATGCCTATCCCACCCCAGGAGTATACACCTTCACTGTCACACAGTCCATCGGTTGCTTCACATCCCTTGCCTTGGGCTTCAACAACAGGTCGAACTGGAATTCTCAGAGCTCTATAGTAGCTACGAGACCCCTTCCAGGAGAACTCACTTCCACAACACACTCTCTCACCTGGAGAGAGTTTCCCACAAGCCTGACAACCTGCCTATGTCAGTGTGTGCATTCAGAAGCTCAAAAGCTTTGAATTAATACAGGCCTCCAGCCTTTACCACATCCATTGGTATGCATTCAATAATATAATCACGTGATTTTATAGAATGACTCTGCCTGAGGAAATTCTTACCTAAATTTCCTTTCAGCAATTATGCAAAAATAGTAATAAAAGCTCATACCTGCATGACTGCCATTAATAAATTTTATACTACCTGAATGTTTGATGGAAGTAGAAGCTTTCATGCTTCTTTTATCAAACTTATAACCAACACTTCAGCTCTTTTTTTCTTCCCTCCTTATGAAACAACATCACCAACAACACTTGCAAACATGCAAACATTCTTTCCTCTGGCTGACCCAACAAGCCATAACAGACTTGTTGCCAGAGAAATTGCAGCAACTTCTTTCTCCCTATAAAACTTTTCCTTGTTAATCCCAGAAGTCTAGAATTCTTCCCGAATTCCTGGATCTTCTTGTGCTCTCATTGTAGTCACTATACATAACTATTTCTGCCATGAACACTTTCGACGCAGTGCCCCTACCTCAGTGGGGTCTGTTGACCTCTCGGTCAAAGGATCTTTCGATCTTCTAAGTCAAATTTACTCTTCGGGCTCATGATTGACCCAAAAAAATTATACATAGGCCCCCTTTTCTCCTTTAGGCGTAGATCCTGTGATACCCACGCCCTCTATCTGTGCACTTCTGAAATGTTAAGTTTCAGGTGCTATCTCCTTTTTCATTAGCCCCTTCCTTCATATGATCCTTGGATATGACCTCATGGAAAACTATGATTGTGGGCCTGGGCAAGAGTGGTTTTAGGCCAACCCGATTTTCTCCCCGCAATACACCTCCAACTTCCACGCATCACTTTGTTAAAAATGTGGTATAAATTGCGGCCCGCTCTTAGATTTTTAACATCCGAGCAAGTTCTAGCCCCACAATCCAGCTCGTTCGTCGATCTCCAATCCCTTGGCGATGATCTGGGATCAATGTTTGTTATCTATCTCCCATTTTCTACCTTCTTTCCTCCTTCCACATGCGATCCCATATCTAAACGATCTGTCGACATGGAGCTCCCTTCCAAATTAACAGCTACAGTTGATTCCGGCTCTCCCGTCCTCAAGAGTTTCAACTCTCAACTATCTTCTTTTCCATGTATGACAATCTTTCGCAGTGGAAGATCTAATGACACTTGTCCTCAACAATCAAATGGTTCTAATGAGCTCTGGATCTCCGAGCTTCGGGAGTTCTCACATCTCCACACACAGAAATCTTCGGAGTGAATTTCCCCAAAGTAACAGATTTTTTGCCACACATCCTCTCCAAATCAACGACCCTGATTCTCTTCGGGATTTCGGCTCTTTCTAACCAAGACTATATCAACGGTCCTTCGACCTCATCCTCAATCAATGATCGAGATATCATTCGAGACTTCGACTCTTTCATCCTCTTCTTTTCTCTGGAGTGCTCTATACTCGGAGTTCCAAATCTGGTGCCACGCGTCCACTTTCAGATCAACGACCAAGATTTACTTCGGTTGTTTCTCCTCCTCCTTGTCCACAAATTTATGAAGTTGTGGATCTTATGCCACCTATCCTCCTTGACGATGGATAGTCCCAAATCAATTCGGGACTTTGGAACTTTGACAAGTCCACTTCTCCTATGCACAGAAGGGTTAAGTCTCATGCGCTTACCTCTGGATCCAACGGTTTTTTGTCCTTCATGCTCAAACATCGTTCCTCTCCTCTGTGCTTCCTTTGTTCTGTTGGACATTGATCTAACGGTCTAGGATCCTCCCCATAACCGATATGACAGCTATTGTCTCTCCTCCTCCTAAGCTTTTGACTTCTTCCGCCTTGAAAGATTTTGTCAGTGTTCAAAGGCTTCGGCCTTTGACCTTTCTCTTGCGAGTCTGCCTCCTAGATATCATCTTTGCTCTCATAAGCGTTATCTCTTCTGAGCTTGAGGACTTAGAATGAGTTTGTTTCCCATGCACTCCTTGCATTATCTCTTCTAAGATTTTCGGTTTACTCAGTATCCTAAGGGTCTCGACCCTTCTATTTCCTTTCAAAGTAAAACTTTGTGCCCTCTTGGCAACCTTATGCTCAAAGAACACATTGTTGAGCATTTTCTACAGAGTGTTCAACATCTCTGTGAGTATCTTCCTATGATACTCTTCTCACTGAACTTGGAAAAGAATTCTCTCTTTGCACACTTGCACTCGCTCGATGCCTGCCTAGAAGAACCCTATAGAGTTCTAAGTGATTCTATCTCTCTCTGAACTCAACACAAAGTTCTTCCTGTGCACTCCTTTCACTTTTGCTGATGAAGGTTCAACAGTATCTCTCCTGAGCTTCTTTGAGGTTAACTTACTTCTTTTAACGCACTCCTTGCGGACAATGTGCACTCCTTGCACTCGAAAACTCAAAGAAGAGAAACAATTGAAACGTATTCAACACTTCACCAATTTACACATTCAAACCATGAACAACATATAGAAACATAATAATGAACACAAATACATAAACACACTATATGCAAGAAAAACTTATTTTCTATTATCTCTATGAGTGTCTCCTAAACGCTCTGTGAAAATTCGATTTGTTTCTAACATTCATTGAACTCCGCAAACACAATGTGCATTCAACCGGAATTTGTCAGACCATCATTCCTTAACAAATCCCACAGCATTCATAAACCAATATGATTTAAGAAAACATTCAGATTTCATTTTCTTTCTGAGATCTTCTCTGCTTTGTAATAATTTTCGGGCACTAGCCCCTTTCTCTCAGTCCCCAATCCATGTGGTCATGGGCCATGACCAACCGCTAGATCACTAGGTGCTTACTCGGGCCTTCGGCTTCGGACATTTTCAAAGAACCACACAACAATCTCTCGGAGTTCCAGATTACCGAACTCACGAATTAGGGAAAATCATCAGTCCACGTCTACCTAACATCTGACGGATGACACTCACTATGGAACCTCAGGCATCTGAGTTCCAGAACTTCGAAGCTTCAGGACATCGGAGGATTTCACATCCAAGCATCCAAAATCATTAATCTCTGAACATTCCCAATCACCTATGGTGACGTCATTACGTCACATTGTTGAGCGCTCTTCCAATTGTGGGGGCATGCAACGATAGTTTGGAGTAACCCGCCTTTCATCCCACAATTCTTCTGACGCTGACACGTAACCCCTCGGTGAAATCAGGGTTTGGATTGCGGGACCACCTTGGAGAATTAACTCCCGTGCAACTTGGATCCCTGCTATCCCTCCTAGTCGTCGATCTTGATGTATCATGATCAACGCCAGTGTGGGTCCTCTAACCTTTAACTATGTTATGTAACCTCAGGTCCCACTAACCATGCTCATATGGAGTGCCACGTGGCGGAATACTAGCGGCTGACTCGTGGCCCAATCAGATGGATGTCACATGTCACGTTCCATATGGCATTTCAATCTTCCACGGGTTCGAAACCCACTTATACGTGGCACACAACCCATGTGTCCATGTCAATCCAAGTGACATCATCATGACTCACTACTTCGGCTCTTCGAGAGCTTTCTCCCTACACTATTGCATTTGACCTTTTAAAATTGGCTTGATCCAACGATCAAGCTCTACTCTCCAGATCTATGGTGTAGATCCACTTCGGAGCTTCGAGCTTCGACCCTTCTCTTGTTTCTAGCATCAGACATCACTGAAGTCGCGAAGTTCGAAGGGCTTCTGGTTTAACTCCTCTGCACCTTCCCCAGATCTAACGGTCGTAAGGGATTTCCCTTCCTTCCAAACAGATCCTACGGCGTAGAACAGACTATGTTACTATGCGTATTTCCAAAGGAATTCACGGCTAACTACCTCGCAACATTACCATATCTGACAAGCGTGAAGGATTCTCCTTATCCCGAACAGATCCTAAGGTCCACATTACTCTGCGGTCCAACACCACTTATGTCGTGGTTTTACGATACCGCTACACCTCCTGATCTTTGTAACACATCCAAAGTAACCTCTTGGCACTCAAGAACATTCTGAGGTTCAAAATTGGTTCCTCTAGACACAATTTCCACTTGAAACCTTGGGTCCAAAGTTCCCTTATCAAGCCCATTTAGGTTCGGCATTGAAACCATGGGTTAGAACTTGAGTTTTGTCCATTTCGAAAACAACTCCTTCCGAAAATATTGCTTCAACTTCCACTAACATGGCCCATCCAGACTCAGTGTTGTAACCATGCTCTGATACCAATTTGTAACATCCCCAACCCTCCAGAGACCGAGTAATGCTACCATGTGGAACATTCACATATAAATATATAACATGCATTTTAATCGAAATAAAACACATAGCACAGAGTTACTGCTACCATACAGATTCAAATGTAATAGACAATAATTCATATACACAACGGAATACATGATAACATTCAAGCATCATAGGCATGCATAACATTAAATTAAGCACATAAATGATACTTATCTTTCAACTGGAATAACACCACCAACTGCATCCAGACCTTCCACGAACCTCCCAGCCATAGACCACGCTGCTCATCACACTCAACAGTGGGTCACCCCCGATATGGAACTAAGCTCCACCAAGGGCAAGGGAATCCTAGGCTAGGCAAGGTCAATAGGGAAGTCACACAGTTAAAGAGGAAGGATTCTCTCCCAAGAGACACTTATTCCCACTACTCACAGACTCTCATTCCCCACATGCTTGTCCAACCCCAAGAGTATACACCTTCACTGTCACATAGTCCATCGGCTGCTTCACCTCCCTTGCCTTGGGCTTCAGCAACAGGTCGGACCGGAATTCTCAGAGCTCTATAGCAGCTACAGGACCCCTTCCAGGAGAACTCACTTCCACAGAACACTCTCTCACTTGGAGAGATTTGCCCACATGCCTAACAACCTGCCTCTTCAACCACAACCACCTCCCTCACTTGGAAAGAGTGTTGCACATAGGCCTAAAAACCTACTTCTTCAACTCCGTTCCATCACAAGGAGGACAACAACAAGGCTCACCAAGGAACAGATGACGACAACAAACCACACTCAGCCAAGGAACTGCATGGCCACAACAGCTAAGAGTTATGACACACATGGCACAGACAAATACGGGGTGCTCGGGTTTCACAAAAGACGCAGCTCAATCCAAGGGTTCTCACTAGGTTCAGACGGAGGATGGGATAATGGACAACGAACAACCTTCCTGTGAGGGTTTCCTTCACTATGCGTTGGTATATAGAAGCAGACGCAGAGGAAAAATGGTTCAGACGGCCCAAATCCCAGCAAACTCAAGCAGAGGATGACAGAATGAGAGAGATAACCCCCAACATGGCTGACTTTTTCATCTTTAACTGCATGCGCCTAGGTCAACACTTATCTTCCTGGAGCTGCATGCACTCCATTTTTCATACGTTCCCTTTCCATGAACTTAGGACAACACTTGGTCAATTGACCACCTTAGCCTTTTAGGAAATAATAATAAATTATTATCCCCTTTAGAGGTAAGCCCCCCCTAGCTTATCCCCTAGGCCCAAACTTAGTCCCCCATCACTCTTTCTTTGTGGTCAGTCTATGTTGGAAACAGTGACAACAATTCATCCATGATTAGGATATCAGATCCTATAAACCAGGGTTGGTTGTAACCAATGCGACCAAGTTAGAATATGGATGAGATTACATTTAATATATACATTGCTATAAATTTGATGTATTCCCGTAGAGGCTGTGTGTGTGTAACAAAGGAGTGAGATCCTATTGTAATCTCCATTAGCTAAATAATAAGATAACCGATACCTATGCTTGGTGGACGTAGCCCAACATTTGGGTGAACCACATAAATTGTTGTGTTCTTTGTCTGCATTTGTATTGATTGTCTTATGCTAATTTGTGTTTCCGCATTTGCAAATTACAACAAGTGGTATCAGAGCTGAGGAGGACGCAGACTAGAAGAAGTCGCTTACTGGAAGAGGCCGCGTTGAAATCGTTGTTGAAATGTTGAATTTTTTCTTTTGGCATCGGCGCTTTGGCTATCATTGAAAGGGAGCGTCGGCGCTGGACAACAGGACTACAGGCGCATTGTTTAAAGAAAATACGTTGGATTTTAAAGGGAGCGCCAAGAGGGAAAACGCTCACCTTACCGACCAAAGGGAGCGTCAGCCCTGTACTACCCTCACGCGTGGCTCATTCTTTTGCTTCAACGCACCCCTATATCCCCCAAACAAGTGTTGAAAAAGATTCGTATGAAGTTTTTCAATTTACATTTTGGAAAGATTCGTATGAAGTTTTTCAATTTACATTTTGGAAAGTATTAAAAAAAGGTTTTATACTTTTTCATTATGGAAAGTATTAAAGGTTATTATATTTGAGAATGAAAATATAATATGTAAAGGTGGAGGATGTTGAAGGGTGGAGGAATAAGGTGGAGTGAGGTTTTTATTAAAAAAAAAAATTAATAAAAGGTGAATGTATGTAATTTCTTTGAAAATTACACAAGATTATTTCTTTACATTTTTTTTTAAGGGCCTTGGATATTACAAACAGTGGTGTTTGTTTCTTTTATGTTTCCTCTAATGAAAAAGATGCAGAGTGCTAAGTTTGAAATTGAAAAGTTTAATGGCAAGAACAATTTCGAGATCTGGAAGGTTAAGATGCATGATCTGCTCGTGCAACAAGGCGTGGTGAAGGCACTTTTGGGAAAAGCAAAGCAGCCCGTGTCCATAACAGAGGAAGACTGGGATGAGATGGATGCGAGAGCATTGAGTGCCATACGCTTGTGTTTGGCCGACGATGTACTGTTCAACATTGTTATAGAGAAGACAACAGTCGGTTTGTGGTCAAAGCTGGAAAGCTTGTACATGACGAAATCCTTGACAAATAGGATCTTTCTGAAAAGACAATTGTATAGTTTGTGCATGAAGGAAGGTACGAAAATTATTGATCATCTAAATACTTTCAATACTCTTCTAGTCCAGTTGAATAGCATGGGTGTGAAATTTGAATCCGAAGATAAGGCAATTACATTATTGTGTTCTTTGCCCGCGGCATGGGATCATTTCGTTACCTCTATTAGTTTCAGTTCAACAGAAACTATTGAGTTTGATGATACTATTGGAGCTTTACTATCTGAGGAAACAAGGAAGAAATCAAATCTAGAAACCTCTACATCTGAGGCATTGGTGGTCAGAGGCAGACCAAAAGAAAGAGGAGAGGGTCAGAGGGATTTCTCTCGGTCAAAGTCAAAAGGCAGAAAGAGCAAGCTCAAATGTTGGTTTTGTGGAAAATCTGGACACCTGAAGAAGGACTGTTGGAAGCGACAACAAACCTCCAAAGAAGACCCTAAAAAAGAGACAAAGGAATCAAATGCAACAGAAACAAGTTCAACAACAGGTTCAGGTATAGTTGATGAAGTTTTATCAATTAGTACTGGTTCACGTCATGATCAACATTGGCTATTAGATTATGGTGCTTCAAACCACATGTGTTTTCATAGACATTGGTTTATTACTTACTAATCTATAGATGATGGAGTTGTTTAAATGGGTAATAATATTTCATCTAAAGTAGTGGGAATTGGTAGCATCCGAATTAAAATGTTTGATGGAATTGTTAAAACACTAACCGATGTAATACATGTACCTGATCTTAGAAAGAACCTAATCTCTTTGGGATTCTTAGACAGAGGACGATATAAGACTATTGTTCAAGGTGGAGTTATGAAAGTCTACAAAGGAATTCTACTGGTTATGAAAGCAAAGAACATTGGTAATATGTTTCTGTTAGAAGGGAGGACTGAATCAGATCATGCGACAGCGGTATCTGAGAACGACAGTGATTTTGTTCGACTGTGGCATCAACGGTTGGGTCATATGAGCGAACAAGGATT
>JZKD02S0505186.1:535404-581475 GCA_000966675.3 Picea glauca | reverse complement strand
AAGAAAGGTTTTCCCGGTTGAGGGTTTCCGGTAAAAATCTCTGTGTACTCTGTGTATGAGCCATTGATTAATTTATGTATTGCTTAAGAATCTATATGCATTGCTTTACTTCACAAGTTTAAAACTTACACTGGGATCTGTCATCTCTGCAACCGATCCTCTGAAGACATTCACCACATCCTTATTCATTGTGATTTTACAAAGGCTATTTGGCATCAACTGCTTCTGCATTTTTCTCTAAATTTATTTTGGAACGACTCCACCATCTCGGAATGCTTCAATGTGTGGTCCACTGAAAAAACTGTTTCGGTTTGTTTGGTTGTTCATGCATGCTGGAAGATTTGGATCGAAAGGAATAAAGTGATTTTTGAAGATCGCCCTCCCTCCCTTCTTGTTGTAGTTCACAGATTTTTGGCTTCCTTCTCCTGGCAACCGTCTTCTATTAAATCCTTCCCCTTCAAAGCTTGTGAGTTTAAGTTGGCTGAAGGCTACACTTTAGCATGTTTTGACGACGCAGCCTAGTCAAATGTCTTATGTTGTGGTGCTGGAGGCATCTTCAAGACTCATCCGTCGAGGATCACAAAGTGGTTCATCAATTGTGGAGCGGGTACTAATACTAAAGCTGAACTTATGGGTTTATGGGCTTCCCTCACTCTGGCATCTTTATGGTCAATCAACCACTTACATGTCCTTGGTGACTCGAGAGTTATTATCGACTGGATAAATCTTAAAAGCAAGCTTCATTCAGTCAATATTGAGTGTTGGAAGCAAAAAACGCAGGATCTGTCCAAAAACTTCATTGATATCAGCTTCCATCACATTTCCAGAACTCACAATAGAGAGGTTGATGCTCTCTCAAAGAGGGCTCTAAACGAAGTGGTAGGGAGACTCTTGGTCTACCACTGTGATAGTGGGAAAGAGAGTCTCGTCTCCTCTATTAATATCTTTGAATTATGATGGTTGTTCCTTTAAAGTGGATAGATGGCAGCTATGCAAGTATTATCTTGTTTCTTCTTCCTGCCTTCACTCTTGCTATTGCTTTTCTTGGTTTTGTTTCTTCGAAACACTGTTGTTTTGTTGTAATGGTTTCTTCATTGTTCACGCACTGATCATGTTTTTAGCATGTTGCAGCATATTGTAAATGAACTTATACCCTATATAAATTTGAGAAATTTTTTCTTGGAAAAAAAAGGAATCAAAATCCCTTAATAAGTTAATTGACGAAAAGATTTGTTAAAGTCATAAATAAACATCAACGAAGAATAAAAGCCTTTCCCACCATAAACTTTGACAAAGCCATCAGTCTAATTGGAATATCAAGAGCAAAGTCAAAGTCAAGGGCAACATGAAATTTGGTTTCTTTATAAGTTTGATGTAACAAAATCTCAAAATTGTATTTGAGCGTACAAAGAATGTAGACAAAAGACAAGATAGGCCCTCAAATTAATTAGGAAAACACATCTAGGTAAGCATTAAAACCATGACAAGGTGATAAGAACTTGGGTTTTGGCCCATATCTCATACTATTATAAAATATTGTATATGAAAAGAATGGATCACGTTGAACATTATTGTCCATTAAAAAATCCATATATTAAGCAAGTTATGTTGTCTAAACCATTGTAGAATTAATATCTTAAGCAAGCTATGTTGTCTCATTGTAAGAGAACTAGAAATAAAAGAACAGTTAGTTTTAAATATACAAAACCAAACACTAATATATTAACGTCACTAATGAACATAAAATAAAACCAAACATCTCTATTAAAATAGCAAATAAAATTTTAAGGATTAAAAATCCCTCGCGTAACAATTATAAGTTTTTCACCCTTGTTAGAAAAGGGTAATGTTTGTAATTTTACGTTTTTATAGGAAGTTAAAAGTGTTGCATATATGTTATCAAAATTACATATAAAGATCAGTTGGCCCAAGATTTTAATGTTTATTATTTTGGTTGCATTTAGTTATTAATTTTACAAGGAAATGTTTTATTGTGAGATCGAAGAATTTTGTTTCTAGATTCTAGGACCACTAGTTAGTGATGATTGCAAGTGCAACCTGTTACCTCTCCGGGAGGTATCTGTTGATGATTGCAGTGTCAAGTGACATTCTCCAGGATATGTTCTCCTCTTTGACTAAATAGAATTGACCTGTGAGAGAGCCCATTGTTGAGCATGCCCATGTGATGGGGTGCATCGTTCTCCTCTGTGTGAGATTTGAGTCGTCCCCCAGTGTTGGGAGTACCCATGTGATGGGTGTATCGTTCTCCTCTATGTGAGAGTTGAGTCGATCTGGTACTCCAGATGATTCTCATGTGGACTTAGTTGAGATAGATATCTGTTGAGTATGATGTCCTTGTGGCTGAGCACAGGTGGACGTGTCCCTAGTGGTTGAGCAATAGTGGACGTGTGGATCCCTTTCTATATTGTCTAAGTATAAGATTTACTTGTAACCTTAATTGTGATGTAAAGGGTACAAGTCGGCCCCACCATATGTGAAAGATAATTAAGGTTTATTGAAATAAATAATTATATTTCTGAGTTATTGAGATCGGCCCTATTGTTCCAATAGACACACCTATTGTTGTGTCTGGTCTTGTATAAATAAAGGTGATTTCTTCATTAAGGAAACACACTCACACCTGACATTTTGAAATTTCAGCAAGTGTATTTTAAGGTTGAAGTGCACACCTCTCTTGGGCGCAAGTTTCAAGGTTGTAGAGCACCCTCTTGTGTGCATTAGGGTTTTATGGTTGGGGGATCTTCTCTTGAGAATATAGCAAAGGATTGTTGGGTTTTCTTCCCTTGAGTAGAAGGGTTTCCCAGAATATTTCTTGTGTTCTTGTGCATGGTAATTCTTCTTGTGATCTTGGTTATTGCAACACTTGTGTATGGTGTAGTTGCATTTGTGTATGGTTCAAGTACATGCTAAATGAAATAAACCTCATGCTTGAGCCTAGCATAGTGAAAATTCAACATGGTATCAGAACATAGGTCTTGAAGAAGCCATTGCACAAGCCTTCAAACAAGTCTTCCTCACTTCTGCAGAACCGTACAACCCTCCTAAGGTTTCCAGAAAAAGGTACGGCCCTCTCTTGTTTGGTTGTTTCAGCACCTTCCATTGAAACATTGGGGATAAAAATTGCATAGGAATGTTTGGCCTCCTTCAGTTCACCTCTAGCAACTTCCAAATTGCAATTCCGAGATTTTTGGATTTTTGGCCCTAGAGTTTCTAGGGTTTTGCAATTTTCTACAGAAATTTCGATTTTAGGGTTTCTACAGCTCATTGAAGGAGTTTTCAAGCTTACCAGTGTTCTTCTGACCTTCAAGGTTTATTTTTGGCAGTCATAAGCACAACGAAACCTAAGATTGTTAGCCTAGCCTAGCTGTTAGGTTTCCTAGCCTAGTTGCTAAGGGTTTATGGAAGAATCTACAAACCATGAGGAACAGAGCCTTGGTGGAAGATAGGCTTGATGGATCAAGCAACTTTAGTTCCTGGAAGTCAATACTTGAGATCACCCTGGAAGAGGATGACCTATTGAGTTTGATACAAAAGGCTTTACCAGAGACAACTATCGATGAAGAGAAAGAAAAATGAAAAGAAGACGACGTCAAGGCAAGGAAGATAATCATCTACTCAGTGAGAGATCATCTCCTACCTCCTATTTCCAACCTGAAGACAGTGCGTGAGATGTATGAAGCATTGAGAGTAACAACACCCTCAGAGCTCTTGCATTAAAGGGTCAGGTTCAAAATATCAAGATGACAAAAGTGGGCATCGTTGCTACCTTCTTCATGAAGATTTCAGAGATCAAAGATCATATAGGTGATATTGGAGAAATCATATCAGACAAAGAACTCATCTTAACCACTCTCAATACTCTTCCAAAACATTAGAAACCATTTCTTCAAAATATCAATGGTAGAGAAGAACTACCTATTTTTTATCGTCTATGGACAGACTATACCCAAGAAGAAATCAGACTTATAGCTAGATGAGTGCAAGACTCCCCGCATGATGACAATCATGTTCTTTCCATTCATACAAAGAAAGGAGGAAAGCATAGAAGAAGCTTCAGTCAAGCATTCAAAGGCGATAAGACTTCATCAGCTTCAGGTTGTGATCATAGAAAAGACAAATCAAAGATCCAGTGTTTCATATGTGACAAGTATGGACACTTTACGAGAAATTGTCCTACCATGAAAAGAGGAAGACAACATGCCTCCACTGCTGACATTGTTCCAGACCCACCTCAGAAAGATGAAGACATGAAAGATGAGGCTTTCTTCTTCTGAGCATTATCAGGAGGACCAAAAGCAACATTAAGCATGACTATAGACTAAGGTAATTTTTGTACTACATTCCTTATTTGATTTCATCATTACTCTGTAGTAGTTTGCTTTTAATAATGAAGGGTATTATCCCTATTGTGGGATCCCTCATGACTTGGACCATTATCCCTGGTACAGGAGCCCATTTGTGTTGGTTGGTTATTATCCTAGTACAGTAGGCCAACATAATATTGTAGAGATAGTAGAGGACCTGAGAAGACATGAGATGTCTCCAAGTTAGCAACACGGAAAAAGGAAGATGTCTATCCTTCGGATTTCAGAGGGAGTCAAACTATTTGAGAAGAAGGAAGAGACAGTACCTTCTCCCCCTTCAGCAGTTCAGAGGGAGACAACCATTGTTCCAATCAATCCAGTTGATCTAGTTTCTCCAGTTGTTGTTCCCAGAGACATTGCAGTAGGTCATAAAAGGACTACCTAGGCTCCACAAACTCTACAGGAGGCAGAGGGACATGCAGCAACTCGAGCCACATTCTGAGAGTGTAAGAGACCGCAGAGATTTTTGAGCTATGTTTCATCCATGAGCCACATCATTTATACCGAGCCTTCTTGTCATGGAGAAGCAACAAGTTAGCAGGTATGGAAAGATTCCATGACAGAAGAGTATCAGTCCATCATGAAGAATAATGTGTGGGATATTGTTCTGAGACCAGAAGGGAAGTCTGTAGTGACTTCCAAGTGGATCTATAAGATCAAGCATACAGCTAATGGAAGTGTCAAGAAGTACAAGGCGATATTTGTGGCCAGAGGATTCTCACAGGTGGAGGGAATTGATTATGAGGAGACATTTTCTCATGTAGCCCGATACACTTCCATCCGTACGATCATTTCACTAGTTGCATCCATGGATTGGAAACTACATCAAATGGATGTAAAGACAACATTTCTCAATGGTGAGATTGAAGAAAAAGTTTACATCAAGCAGCCAGAAGGATTTGTGATACATGAGCACAAGTCTCATGTGTGCAGGTTGAAGAAAGACATGTATGGACTAAAACATGCACCTCGTGCTTGGTACGAGAAGATGGATGGATTCCTAATGAGTTTGGGCTTCAACAAGAGTGGTGTTGATCCAAACCTATATTATCACATTGTTGGTGACAAGTGTCGGATGTTGGTCATGTATGTTGATGACTTATACCTCACCGGTTCAAAAAGACTTATTGTTAAATGCAAGAGAGCATTGACTTATGAATTTGAGATGAAGGATCTAGGTATGATGCACTACTTCTTGGGAATAGAAGTATGGCATAGGAATGATGAGATTTTCCTGAGTCAAGGAAAATATACAGTGGAGATATTGAAGAAGTTTGGTATGACAGAATGCAAATCCATGCCTACATCGATGGTGATGGATCTGAAGAAAATGAACGAGGCTTAAAATGATTCAGGCGATATTGATCCAAATCTATACCGATAACTAATTGGATCATTGATGTATCTAGTTAACACCAGACCTTATATTTTCTATGCAGTAAACGTACTTAGTCAGTTCATGAGTCAATCGAGACAGACTCACTGGATAGTAGCAGTTGGATATCTATGAGGCACAATTGGATATGGCCTAAGATATGCCTCTAGTGTATACATAAGATTGCAGGGATATGTCGATGCATATTGGGCAGGGAGCGCAGTGGACCGAAAAATCACATATTGTTGTTGTTTTACATTGGGGTCTGCCATGGTTTCCTGGTGCAACAGGAAATAGAGCTCTGTGTATTTGAGTACCGCAGAAGCAGAGTATATAGCGTTGAGTATGGTAGTCTGTGAAGCAGTGTGGCTTTGCAAGCTCCTTACAGATTTATTTGATCATGAGAGGGATTCTACCATTATTCATTGTGATAACCAGAGTTGTGTGAAGCTCTCTAAGAATCCTGTGTTTCACGATAAATCAAAACACATTGATATCAACTACCATTATATCACATACATGGTGCAGAGGAAATCAATACACGTGCAGTACCTTCCTACACATGAGCAGATTGCAGATATCTTCACCAACCTGCTTGCTAGAACGAAGTTTGAGTACTTCCATGAGAGACTTGGTTTGGTGGAGAATGTCTCCCTAGTTGAGAGGGAGTGTTGATGATTGCAGTGTCAGGTGACATTCTCCAAGATACGTTCTCCTCTGTGACTGAGTTGAGTCAACCTGTGAGAGAGCCCAGTGTTGGGCATGCCCGTGTAATGGGGTGCATTGTTCTCCTATGTGTGAGAGTTGAGTCATCCCCCAGTGTTCGGTGTGTCCATGTGATGGGTGTATCGTTCTCCTCTATGTGAGAGTTGATTCGATGTTATACTCCAGATGATCCTCTTGTGGACTCAGTTGAGATAGAGATCTGTTGAGTATGATGTCCCTATTGAGGAAAAGATATGAATTATCTTACTCAAGCATTTTCAAATCTTACCTAGCTAGGACAAGATAGTCAGGAATGTCACCCTATGTTTTATAGCCTCAAAAATATTTTCCCAATCCACAAGTATTAATTAAAAGGGTTTAGGTTGATTTATCAATGAAAAGAATGTTGCAAATAACATTAAATTTTATATAATTTTCTGAAAAATATACATATTACATAAAGTAAATATGGAGATCAAAAAAACAAAAGTAACCAAGTCATAAATACACACAAATGAGACAGAATAGCATTCTTCTTTATTTCATTCTGAGATATCAAAAGTGTTTTTCTCTTTACAAAACCCCTGTGAAGGAATGGGCCAAAGTCTAATTTAGAGATCCTCGGTGAACACCATACAAAAGGACTCTGACAAGAAGTAAAAACTGAAATTTATAATCTGCATCAGCTTGCCACAGACTACTGCCAATTTGACTCGGCAAAATATCATTTATCAGCTATGAAACTCAATCCATAAACAGACAAGAATACACAGACTATCAAGGATGGATCAACACCTCTAAAACAAGCATCTGAGTGATTTGGTTCAGTTTTGAACCTTGTTTTCTACAATAGGACCCTGTTGTCAAAAAGAGAATTAGGTTTTGAATAAACTCAATAATGAATGAAAACTAAACTATCTCATGAAATCAAAAGAGAAAACCCTAGTCTTTCTTTCTCCTTCTATTCTCCCCTTGTTTATTCTTCTCATTTAGCTTTTATGCTTCTCAAATAAGTTGAAGTAGTTCAACTACTTTCTTTACTTAAGTTAGTTTGACTTAACTAATTTAGTTTAGGAGAAACAATAGTAATAATAGTTAAGGGTCCTTAATTAATAATAACTAGGTAGGTGGGACCTCTTGTGACTCTCGTCTTTTATTCTTTTCAAATCATAAAATAAAACACAAATGGTTAATCATTTCAACACATGCCACTCTTGTAACTCCCTTAGATACCTTCAAAATTGAATATTTAAATATCAGAAATAATTTAAATCATATCCAAAAATATATAAATATCCACATTATCCACATTATCCAAAAAAGAGCTTGTTGTCCAAACTTTCTGCAAACCACTGTCTCCAACAGCTCAATCATAAAAACACATAAATTAAAAGCCATACTTGCCACTCTGAGAGACAATTTTCCTTTTATCACTGTTGTCCGCCTTTGATTTCTCGAAATTAGCATGTGGTTGATTTGAACCTTGTGGGTTGTATTTCACTAATAACATGAGAACAATCATCCTTCATATGCATGCGAGAGGACACGGATTTTGAGGAGTCATTTGAGGGAGAGGAAGGGGAGGCAGCAACTTTTCCTTTATCTTGCACATGGGGAATATCAGTTTTAAGTCTTTTTCTTGCATGTGAAGATTAGACAGGTGAATGAACAGGGGCAATATGAACATTAGGATTTACAAGTGGAGGAGGAGGTAATGACAAATTGGGCCAACCACGATGGTGAGAGACAGTTGGATTGACAATCTCTTGCCATCCATCATTCGCAAGGACTTCTGGTTGCATGGACACATGAGGAGGCATAGGAATAACAGGGATGTTATGAGGCTGGAAGGGGTGTCTCTTTGGCCGAGGTTGTACTATTCCTTGCCAGATCCAGTTAAATAACCCATCTTGGAACAGTTCGTTCAATTCCTAGGGATCAACATCAAAATGAATGGAGAATATAGGCCTTCTAGGCCCTCTGTTCCAGTTTCCTCTTCCTCTATTATTTCTGCCATGGTTTCCCTACTAAAGAAACTCATCATGTAGCAACAATTTGTCAATGACTAGACACTTAATAAACCATACATGACATTCTGCTTGCATGAATCAAAATTTGGCTCAGAAATGGACACGAGATACATGCAAATCCATCCATAACAAACCATTTAATAATTGTCAAGTGAGTAGGGGGTGACAAGGTTCATGGGACATATGGAGGGAGTGTAATGAGTCAAAGGTGGTATAATGAGAGGGGATAATTATGCGAACACTGCTCAGCGATTAATTAAATAATTTAATTGTGTAAAATATACCAAAATATCAGTTGCCAACCATTGTTGTGTTATCTCTTTTGTCGTTGTTACACGGACCCTTTTTAATTTATTTTACAGAACAGAGATGTCAAAAATGAAATTGAGATTATGAGGGGGATACAATGAGCGAAAAGTGGTAGCATGACAAGGACATAATATGGATATTGTTCATATAAAAATAAATCAAATCAAACAATCAAACATAATGGTGTTCATACCTCCACAATTCAATAAGTATTCACTTCTCAAAACCACCATCTAAACTGTTACTTCCTTTACAGATTGCTTGTTGGGTTTCAAAAAAACAATTCATGCGCCCAGAAATACTCGATTACAGTAGTCTTTGCATCTATATAATATTTATATAGTAGTCCTAATAACAGCATTGCAATCGATATGATAACCATAATAACTCTTTGATCCACGACCATCTATAACTCCAATGCTAAATCTCTTTTTCTTTTAAAACCAATAGAAAACGCACAGTGATTCCAACCATTTATATCCAATATTTATTCTTTAAAATCAAATAAGAATATGCACAGTATTAACCACCATTTGTCCATTATTCAAACATTGTTCGACATAATCAATTGGGCATTAAAACGCTTAATCGGAATCCAATCCTTTAACACACATTTCTCCTTTAAATATAATCAACATAAGAATTGATTCAAATAACATTCAACAAATAACATGCAACTCCTAAGCCCAAGCTGCACATAAATTAGCATGTACAGACTTCTTTTTAAAATTGCCCTACGAGAAATAAAGCCAAATTATGCCCAATCGACCAAGCACACATAGTGCTTATTTACCCTTGGCTGGATTGAAACGATATCAAGATCCTATTTAGGGTTTAAACATAGCAAATGGAAACTAAGAACAGTTAGTTTGATCAGAGGACTAAATCCTCGAAAACGCAGACAACTCGTGCCTTATAAAATTTACCACAGATATATAACAAGTAACCATAATCTCGACTGTGAGGGTTACCAAATGACAGTCAGCCACCTCCAATAGATAACGAAAAGAAGTGAACCCTTAAAAAACAAAGTAAAATGAGTGTCCAAGCACAACTCGTGCCCAACCAAAAGCATATATAATGCTTCCATTTACTTCTTTGGAGTGTTAAGTTCATACTATGCACTACTTTCCAAGCATCATCCTTAGTGAGGGTAACGCTATGATAGCTAACAACTCGGAGCTTTTCCAAGTCAATGCAAGAAAAACTTTAAACTCTCAACAGTTCACATTGCAACCCAAATGATTGAAAATATCAACCACGGAGTCGAAAATGGAGTGGAAAATCTTAAACACAAAGACTAGTTGTAACACCCATGTGCAAAGCTCAGAGCTTGTCAAACATAATAATAAATTTCCACAGAGAACCAGGCCCAAAACCCAAGTCGATCGAGCATACTTCATTGTATTTTATCAATAAACCCATGCAAAGATTACACACAACAAGGAGATCATAACCATTCCTTTTGTTTAAAATACCAACAGTCCAGAATAATCACCAGAAGAAACCATGGACACAATGCCAATACACAGTTCAAAAATCCCATAACACCTTAAGAAACACATAGACCGCGAGCAATCCTAAGCCAAAAATTGATTCGAAGGGTAGAGAAACCATCATGGATTGAAGAGTAAGGAACCCATACCTGGAAATCCTGTGCGATGAAGAGACTAGATTGTATGCCTCCTTCAAAACTGAATAACGCGGAGCATCAACAACCACCAGAGCCAAAAACCAAAATGCAAGTATGACTAGGGTGACAGGCTTCGAGGGTTGTTTGAGTGACGTGTAGTAAATGCACGTCGCTTCTTCCCCCAACATCATTCAATTCAACGTATGAGCTAGTGAATTCACCATAGCACTAAGCATTAAATCAACCACATAATCATTGCCATATCACATTTTCACAGTGCACCCCCTTTGGTAATATCAAAAAAAACTTATAATAATCCTTTCATCCATAGGGTGGCCTTCACATAATCTGAGAGTGGTCATCAAGGCTATTAGTGTCATACATTAATCAATCAATCGTCTTATGTCACTGTAACATTTTAACCATGATTCGAAACATCGAACTGTAGAAAATTGTGTTGGTACCATCACAATAGAAAATAAAATATAAGCGCAACATATCCATCATAGTGCCACAAGTCTACAAAGGGGTCTCACCTACTAGTTTATTATTAATATAAATAATGAATAGAGCTTGGCAATCATTTGCAAGCATAGTATTCATCGTTTTGTTTTTAAGCGTCAACAAATTAGCGACTCCACAGGGAAATCTATTTCCAACAGATTAAGAACTCAAAATCTCTGATTTCGTAAACCAAGTGAAACATTAGATCAAGGAATTATATATCAAAATGATTATGCAACAAGGGAAGTGAGGCGATTTAAGGGAAAAAAATGATTTGTGATTTTGGGAATAACTCATGGAAAGTGTTGCATATGAGGGGTTCATTCATGTATGCATAACATTTGATTAATCATAGTGAAATCGTTCTTTTCTTTAAGGAGACAAATTTTTGGTGTGCTCTTTTTGAAATTTGGGGCGGAGGGAAGAAAAGGAAAGCATAAATTAGGGATGAAAAACCAATTATCTTATCTAATAGCAGTACTGGAAGAAGATAGAAATTTCAATGATGTCTTCAAAGAGGGACATCATGACAGTTGTGTAACATGATTGTTATTGATTAACAATACTTACAGAATAGCATCAATGTGGCAAAATTGATCTAGAATTTTATTTCTGACAAGAAAAGAAATCAATAAAAGAAATAAAACAACAGAAAATTAAAACAGCAAAGAAAAATCAAAGCAATGAAACGAAACTATAATATAGAAGTAATTTCATACAACATTTAAACTTTCAAACTGGTTCCACATAGTGTTTCAAGTGGGAACCGTTGGTGCTGTAGGAAAATAAACGTTCTTCCAAGTCTTTTAGAATATAAGAATTTGCACCCAAGACAAAAGAGATTTTAAAAGGACCTAGCCATAACTTTTGAAACTTTGAATGCCTTCCTCTATCAACGTGAGCTGAATCCCACAGCAAGAATTTCTCATTGACCTTAAATCTGACAATATTTGCACTTTTATTGAAATATTTCTTAACAGTTTGTTGTCTTCTCTTTATGTTCTCCAAGGCAAGCATCCTTTGTTCCTCTAAAGCCAATAGTGCATTTATCCTTTGAGGGATATTACAAGAATTCAATTCTTCAATCTGTAGCATCATCCTTAAAGAAGAAAGTTTTAGCTCAGTAGGTAAAAATGATTCTTGACCATAAACAAGTTGAAAGGGAGTGCAACCTGTGCTCACCTTGGTAGTAGTGTGATCTTCCCAAAGTGTGTAAGTGAGGAGGGTGTGTCATTAACAAGGCTTATCTTCAATGAGCCTCTTGATAATTCTAACCAGATTTGTGTTAGTAGACTCGGCTTGCCCATTTCCTTGGAGGTAATAAGTTGATGAGGTAAAATGTTTAACTCCCAGTTCAGCTAGAAACTGAGTCAGCTTAGCAGAAATAAAAGCGGGGCCTCTATCTATAATAATCTCTAAAGGAATACCAAATCTGGAAAAAATATTAGTTTCAAGGAATACTAAGTGGGACAACTTTAGTCCATTTCGTAAAATAATTTGTGGTTGTCAAGATAAAAACTTGCCTTGTTGAAGATGGAGGATTAAAAGGACCGATAAATTCTAGACCCCATTTTGAAAAAGGAAAGTCAGAGAGGACAGGTTGTAAAGGCATGGAAGAAAGGCGTTCTTTCCCAGTGAACTTCTGGCACTTGTCACAAGATCTTGAAAAATTAAAGGCCAATAATACCCTTTTCTAATGATTTTAAAAAGTAGTTTTAACAGAAAAGTGGCCACCCACATGAATAACGAAATCGGAAGATCCATGGGTTTCTTGTAACAATTTGTGTGCTTCCTCATTATTTACACAACGAAGTAATATACCATCGACAGATCTCATAAACAAGAAGTCTCCTAAAATGACATATCTAGAAGATTCAAGACGGAGCCTTCTCCTTTGATGAAGATCTAAGCTATCGGGACATCTCTGATTTTGCAAGTAATACACCAAATCTTTATACCAGGGATGTTCAGCTACAGGAAGGATTTGACTGTCAATGTAAAATAGTGTTTTCAAATGGTTATCTTGTTCATCAATTTCTTCACTTACTTCAGCATGTTGAGCCAAGTGAAGGGCTAAGTCACGTCCCTTAATGGTTTTTGAAATCATGATGGTTAAATCATGCTCCTGGATCTTGGCAAGACAATGTGAAAGCTTCCCTGAAAGATAAGTTTGTGAGAGAAAAAACTTGACAGCAAGTAAAGGGACTTTTACCAGTGTGTGCTTGCCTAAAATAAAGTGGTGAAATTTCTCCACATCTTTAACCAGAGCGAAAACATGTTTTTCAATATAAGAATATTTGAATTCATCATCTGATAAGCTTTGACTCATGTAAGCTATTGGTTTTTCGTTATTCTGGTCAATCACGTTGTATGAGGAAAGCGGAGACTGCTTCCTCTGTGACATTAGTATATATAATAAACTCTTTCTCAAAATCCGGCTTCGCCAAAACCGGTGCGAAAATGATTTCCTTCTTAATCCTTACGAAAACATTCTCGACGCCATTAGTCCAAGAAAAGGAGCGATCTTGCTTGAGAAGATTGTGAATTGGTTTGATCATTATAGCAAAATCAGGAACAGACCTACGGACAAAGTTGATAATGCCCATAAAGGCTTGAACCTCCTTTTTGGAAGTAGGAGGGGGAAGATTTAGAATAGCAGCAATCCTTTCGGGATCTATGCTTATTCCTGAATTAGAGACAATATGGCCAAGGATATTTCCCTTGGTAACGTCGAAAATAGACTTAGAAGGGTTTAAAGAAATGTTGAATTTCCCGCATCGCATGAGAACCTTTCTAAGATGACCAAAATGATCCAATTGATTCTTTGAATATACAGTCAAGTCGTCAAGATAAATCTGAATAATCTTACCGATCAGATCGTCAAAAGCTATCTGCATAGCGCTTTGGAAAGTGGCACCTGCATTAAATAAGCCAAAAGGCATGCGTTCATAAGCAAATGTGCCCCAAAGTGTAATGAAGGTGTTTTTGTATTTATCTGTCATTTTTACCTTGATCTGATTATAACCAAAAAAATCGTCAAGGACATCATATGTGACCCTGCAAATTGTTGCAAAATCATTTCCATATTAGGGAGAGGAAAATGGCCATTTATGCTCACTCTATTTAATGTGTGGAAATCAACGCACGGTCGAATCTAACCAGTGGTTTTCCAAATGGGAACCAAATTGGAAACCCACTCAAAATACTTGATAGGGAAAATTATCCCAGCTTTCAAGAGTTTTTCCAACTCCTTCTGAATAGTCGCTTCAAGTGCAAGGTTAATGGGTCTTTGTTTTTTCCTAACCGGTTGTATGCCTTCCTTAATAGGAATGACATGTTGTATAAGAGCAGGATCAAAACCACGAAGATCCTTAAGGACCTGTTATCACATAAAATTGTCATGGGTCATATGTAGTTTTTGTTAAGACCTAAGTCTACACCTATGCCCTGTCTCTCACTTTTTCGCATACCTTCCTAGAATTTTTTTCTCTTCTGGTTGATAAAGTCAGGGTGGTCAAAGTCCTTTGTTTTCACAGGGAAAAACCATGAGCAAAATGCAACATTCAGAGCAGTCCATTTCGAGGTTGAAATATAAGCAAACAAGAAAGATCAGGTTTCGACCGTGGGGATCCCATGTGCAGTTCAGATGAATGGATCTTGTGCATTTGGGATTTCAAAATCGTGCAAGGATTAACGACCAGACAGAAGCCACGAAGTGTCGAAGTCCTGAAGTGACGAGAGACTGCCACGTCAACCGGGAGAAAGTCACTTTGGGAGATATCTGTGCCCGCGGTCAAAATCCCTGAAGTGCCAAAGTCTCGAAAGTGCCAAAGTAATGAGAGGTTGCCACGTCAACCAGGAGAAATTCATTTCGGGAGATATTTGTGCCCATGTTCAAAATCTCTCAAAGCCCTAAGTGTTGAAGTAACGAGAGGTTTCCACATCAATTGGGAGAAATCTAATTCGAGATTTTTCCATGCTCTACATCCAGAAGCCCCAAAGTGTCGAAGTCCCGAAGTGACGACAGGTCACCACGTCGCTTTGGGCCCTACCACTCCACGGGGGTTTTCCACCTCAGCACATGGCACTTATCCACTGAGGACGCATGGCATTCATTCCAGCCACCACGTCGGATCCGGGATATATTCCTGCTCAGCGTTTGAAGCTCCCGAGCGCCAAAATTGGCTCCATCTGTAAACATGGTTGAAAGGATTTTGGAGTTGGCAAGCGGATAAAATTTAGCAGGGGCGCTACAAAAGCAGGATTACCCAAATTGTTGATTGCAGCAAGATCGACGACCACCCTTCATTGCGGGGACAAAACATGCTCGAATGTTAAAATCTTAGAACGGTCCCGCAATCGAAATCATTGTATAGCTAAGGAGGTACGTGGCAGTCGGTGGTGGATTGCGGGGGTCAGAGCGGTGTGGATCCAAACTACTCTCGACAGCTTCCGCAATCACGTGATTTTTATGAGGTCCCATCCGAGAGCAGTGTGTGGCAACAAAAGCAGGGCGTTCCCAGAACACGGATTCCGACGAGATCGACGGCCACACTTCATTGAGGGGACACAAAGTGCTCGAGCATTAAAATCCTAGAGCGGTCCCGCAATCGAAACCATGGTATAGCTAAAGAGGTACGTGGCAGTTGGTGGTGGATTGCGGGGGTCGAAGCGGTGTGGATCCAACCCGCCCTCGACAACTTCCGCAATCACGTGCTTATATAAGGTCCAATCCGAGAGCAGTGTGTGGCAACGTAAAATAGGCGTTAAGCCAAATCATCAAAGGAGCGTTTCGAGGAGAAGCAGATAATGAAAGAAGGACTAGTGGTTGAACTATTGTTTCCCCCTTTAATGAAATCATGGAGGGTCTGGCCGAGGAGACATAAAAATGTCAGCCTGAATCAGTCAATGAAAACATGGGGGGTCTGGCCGAGGAGACAGAAAACTGTCAGCCCAAAGTACCATAGAGACTAGTTTTCCTGCAGGCCCAGACTGACCTGAGTTTCCTTCTGTCAAAAGGAACAAGACGAGTCAAGAATCGTAGGATAGGATGGCCTCTATCTACTGTTAAATTATAAATACATTAGATAAATGATAAGCAAAAGAGAGGTCGAGGGGACCAAGACCGGAGGAGCTTTGAGAAATGTAATGACTGTATATTTTGTAAACCGTAGGGGAATGTCGTTGTAAATTTTATGTTATTGAAGATTCATCTGAGTTGTTTCATCAGATTTGTATTCTATTTTCTCTGTTTTGTTCATCATCTTGTTTGAATGTATTGTTTATTCTAAGGATTAGAATTTGCCTTTGATTGATAGATTCTTGATGCAGTAGAGGATCTGCTGTAAGATTGCCTATTTATCATTGTTTACTGTTCAAACACATCTAATTTCTCTTTGCAAAGAGGATCTTTGCTTAGTGGATATTCGTCTTTATGTCATTATCTTATTCTTATCTTCATCATTATATCAATCTTTTGTCTGATAGGGAGCTTAAATGCCTTCAATGAGCAAATTGTTTATGACTCCATAGCCCAATGGTCCATCACTGATATGCAGTGATTTCTGATGTCTTTTCCTTTCTTTAAAGTCTTGTTAACCCTTGATCTCAAACCTTTTCAAAACAAACAAGTTATGTGTTACCATGCTTACCCCCATTTGCAGTCTGGGAGTGACACTTGGAGTGATAACATTCTTGGCGCAATTGTCGGGGACAGAAGTGAAGATATCTTCCATGGGAGAACGACAATGAAGAGATCCATCTTTAGATGGTGAACTGAAGTTGGACACATTTTTTTGACTGCCCATCTTTCACCATGGCGACTCCATTGTTCAGAAATCTATTGACGACTCCACTGATTTGAAATGGACAAGATTCTAGCCCAAAGGTATGTTTTCTGTGATTTTTCAAAGATAGTTGGTTTCCCTAATCCAGAGCCTAGTAGAGATGAATGGGAAAGTAGCCTTTCTAAATTTCGAGGAGAAGAGTGGGAGGCACCAGCTGAACATCTGTTGGATTTTCATGATTTTATTCATCAACTTCATATCGTGCATGAAGACGTTCAGATTAAACTTTTCAGGTTTTCATTGGAAGGGATTTCTCGTGATTGATGTCGATCTCTTCCAACTACAAGTATCAGCGCTTTGAAAACTTTTCATGTTGCCTTTAATTTGCATTGTCCAAGGTATTACTCCTTTGAGTTTCTTTTTCATGATTGTTATGAGGAATATAAGAAAAGTGTTCCAATTGTATTAAGTTGCTCTCCTGATTGTGAATTTGAAGAAGATAACCTCGTCAAGGAAATCGGTGAAGGATCGGTGTTTTCTTCTTCTTGTTCTTTTGTACTGGATACGATTTCATATGATGGTTCTAATCATGAAAATATAGTAGATATTTCTCTTGACTATGAAGCTGAGATAAATGATAAGTTAGTTAAAAAAAAACTATAGAAGATTCCTCTCTGTTTTTTCCTAGCTTTTCAAAATTTGAGTCAGATTTTGTTTGTTTCTCTTATGAAGAAAATGCAAAGGATATCCATGTTCTTGAAACAAATGTCTTTAGCATCCCTGCTTATGATGAAGAAGATGTTTCAAGTGTTGACCAAGGGCAGCCAATTTTAGATGAATATCCCAACGAAGATGATGATGAGCAGAATTGTTTCATAGTTTCTCTGTAACCTTGTAGCATGGTTCTTGTGTATGATGATTGTGAATTTGATCCTTGGGAGAGCCATGGAGGAGAAAAGGAAGAGATAAATGTGCAGCTAATCTCATTTCCATCACTTATAAAGGAGCAGATATCACCTGGGGTTGGCAAGCCTGCATTAATCTGTTATCCACCTGTGCATGTTGAGAACATCAAACAACAACTGAGCAATAATGAAATAAAGGAGGTAACTTTTTACCAGTTTAGCATGTCTTATTATAAATTGTATGACCCTGTGGGGTTATATACGGAGTTGAACTTTCTAAAAGCATTGGAGCCTGCAAATTTATTCATCTTATCATTATTTGGAGGTAATGGCGGTATTCCAAAACATGTTTTTATTATGTTGTCATACTTCCCTTACCTTTTATGGATCATTTGTAGTGAAGAGAAGAACTATGTGACCAAGCAGTTTGAGTGGCTATGGTGGAAGTTTGTTATCACCTGAGCATTGTAAAGTCAGTTAGAGTAGGGTCTTGTATATAAATAAGCTCGTATGCGAGCTTTTCAGTTTTCAGTTTGCTTTTAGTATTTGAATAACAACCCCATAGCCCTAGGATAAGGCACTGAAGTTGCTTGTTCTTGGCAGCTCATAGGGAGCATGCCATCCCCTATGGAGCCAATGTTATCACATAAATTTTTCATGGGTCATATGTAGTTTTTGTTAAGACCTAAGTCTACACCTCTGTCATGTCTCTCACTTTTCCGCATACTTTCCTAGAAGTTTTTTCTCTTTTGGTTGATAAAGTCAGGTCGGTCAGAGTCCTTTGTTTGCACAGGGAAAAACCATGAAAAAAATGCAACATTCAGAGCAGTCCATTCGGGCTTAAAATACAAGCAAACCAACAGGATCAAGTTTCGACCGTGGGGATCCCATGTGCAGTTTAGATCAATGGATCTCGTGCATTCGGGATTTCAAAATCGCACAAGAATTAATGACCAGACAGAAGCCACGAAGTGTCGAAGTCCCGAAGTGACGAGAGATTGCCATGTCAACCGGGAGGAAGTCACTTCGGGAGATTGATGCAGACCCCCTACCTCTGCCTCAGCAGGGTTTGTTGACCTCATAGTCAAGGATCGTTCTTCAATCTATCGAGCTAAAGCAGCGCTTTGATTCCCTGTTGGAATCTTATGAACAAATCCACAGGTCCTTTTATGAAACTCGCCCTGCGCGAACAAGCACCAAACGCGAGCCTCACCTCCACACGACCACGGGTTGTGACTGCTTGCCTAAACAAAAGGTGCGTCGCGATTTCGCATGTCGGGACTTTGTGAGTGAGCCAACCCTGACTCCCCGACTCCCGAACTCCGAAAAGAGCTTAGCATTTCTTAGCTCTTCCCTTGGCCTCCGTCCATGTGACCATTCACCATGACCCGGGGCCCAACTCTCAAGCACGTCTGGATTTCGCGTATCGAGAATTCCCGATGTGATTCACCTCCATTCTCTCGACTCCCGAAATGTCGATATTTCAGAGCTCCCAATCCGATGGTCCTGATTCCCCCATGATCTGACGGCTCAGATCTCGTCGAGGTTTCGCGTATCGAGATTTCGTGTATCGCGAGGTCGAAAGATTGTTCACCTCTATTCTCTCGATCCCCGAAATGCCGAAATTCTTCCTGGATAATCAATGATCCATATCTCTCCTTGATCAATGGTTGTAATCTAATCGTGAATTTGTGTTTCGCGAGTTCTCACGATTTTCCCCTTTGACTTTTCTCTCCTGCGAGTCAATGAAATGTTGATCTCTCACCACACGTCCCTCCCAATGGACGGTTCTGATGATGTCAGGATTTAGCGACTTGTGCCCTCTAAGTCACGACCTCCTTCACATTCCCGACTCCTGAAATGTCGATATTTCGGAGCACCCCAAATCCGACGGTACACGCTCCTCTGGATCTAACGACTCAGATCAAATCGTGATTTTGTGTTTCGCGAGTTCCCACGACTTGACCTTTGACTCCTTCGAGTCACGAGTCAGCGAAATGTTGATCTGTTGTCACCTGTCTTCTAACGATGGACAGTCCCAATGATTTCAGGACTTCATGACTTCGCAAGTCGGCTCTCCTCCTATGCACTCTAAAGGGATAAACCTCGTGCACTTCCTCTGAATACAACGGTTGTTGGTCCACACGCTCAAATATAACGTCTGAGATTTGTTCCCTCTTGCACGGTCTCCTGTGTGCCTGGACGTGAGATCCAACGGTCTAGATCTTCTCCCCTGCAGCTGATATGACAGTTGTTGTGCTCCTCCTCCTGAGCTTTGGCTTTCTTCCCGACTTGGAAGATTTCAAATGTTTTCAAAGGCCTCTACCTTTGATTCCTCTGTTATGAGCCCGATATCTTGAGTCTCACCTGGGTTCTAAAGACGTTGTCTCCCCTGAGCTTTGGGACTTGGAATAAGTTCACTCCTACACACTCCTTGTGCTATCTCTTCTGAGATTTCAGCTTGCTCAGTCTCTAAGGGATTCAATCCTCTACTTCCTTAGAAGAATTATCATGGCCCTCCTGGCACACTCTGCACTCGACCTCATGAGATTACGAACTTGAAACAAGTTCTCTCTACGCGCACTCCTTGTGTTTTGACTGGCCTTCAACTAGTTGTCTTTCAACACTTCATCCGAGTGTTGGCCTAGTGCACTCTTTGCACAAGTCTTCCTCCAGAGTATTCAGCAACTCTATATCAACCCTTTCACTCCTTGAAGGGATATAAGTGCCCTCTTGGCGACTTATGCTCAAGCACTCCTTACTGAGCCGACAGAGTATTCAGTAACTCTGTGAGTGTCTTCTCCTTGACACTTCTCTTCTCGCAGAACTCAAAACGGAGTCCTCTTGTGCATTCCTTTCACTCGCTCGATGCCCACCTGGCAAAGTTCTACAGAGCCTTTAGTAACTCTGTAAGTGTCTTCTCCTCGACACTTCTCTTTTCTTAGAACTCGAAACAGAGTCCTTCTGTGCACTCCTTGCACTTGCTCGATGCCCACCTGGAAGAGATTCTACAGAACCTTCAGCAGTTCTGTCTCTATGTGCCTTCTCTGCACAGTCTTCCCTCAAAGGTGTTCAGTAACCCTGAAACTCTCTTGAGTCTGCAAACTATCCCGGTGTGCCCTCCTGGCACGTTCTCCTCTGAACTCAACAAAGATATTCAGATGTGCACTCCTTGCGCTAGCTACAGAACGTCTAACATTCTGTTGTGCACTCCTTGCACAGCCTAAAGAACCCAGAACGATATAATAGAACTCAACGAAGATAAAAGAAATCTATCTTCCTACTATAAATGAAAACTTATCATACACCTACAGCATTCATTCATGAAATTCATAAACACATGAACAACAATATGCAGGAAAAACTATTTTTCTATTATCTATGTGTGTCTATACGGATGTTTACAAAAATTGGACTGTAACAAAGTCTCAGTTCTCTCAAGCTCCCTCTCAGAACTTCTAAGACCTCCTAAGGCCTCCTAAGACTCTCTCTACCAGAGATCTCTCTCCCATCTCCTAATTACAAAAGAGGGCTACACGAGCTTATCCTCTTCACCGCCTTAGTTCCATCAATATCCCAGTTACGACACCATACTTCTACGGCTACATTACATAAATGGATGTCCAGACCTAACTACGATCTGGACCCGCTACAGGTAACCATTTAAGGCAACCCTAACCACTACTTGTACAAAGGCAGGCGTGGTCTGGCATTTATCAGCCTTACAACACGATAATTCGTATAGGATTATTTTAAATTTAAAAAAATGGGAGGGTCGGTGCCTCTCCCTTTCTCCATTGCGCGTCTACATGTTGGCATGTTGGCGCATGTGTTGAGGTGGAGCGATGCTCCTGCATCAGAGATATTTGTGTCCGCGTTCAAAATCCCTAAAGTGCCAAAGTCCCGAAAGTTTCAAAGTATCGATAGGTTTCCACGTCAACTGGGAGAAAGTCACTTCGGGAGACATTCGTGCTCGCGTTCAAAATCTCTCAAAGCCCGGAGTGTCGAAGTAACGAGAGGTTGCCACATCAACCGAGAGAAAGCTACTTCGGGATTTTTCCATGCTCTACATCCAGAAGCCCCGAAGTGTCGAAGTCCCGAAGTGACGACAGGTTGCCACGTCGCTTTGGGCCCTACCACTCCACGGGTGTTTTCCACCTCAACACATGGCACTTATCTGCCGAGGACGCATGGCATTCATTCCAGCCAGCACGTCGAATCTGAGAGATCGTCCTTCGAGAGCTATTGCTGCTCAGCATTTGAAGCTCCCGAGCGCCAAAATTGGCTCCATCTCTAAACATGGTTAAAAGGATTCAGGAGTTGGCAGGTGGATAAAATTTAGCAGGGGCGCTACAAAAGTAGGATTACCCAGATCGTTGATTGCAGCAAGATCGACAACCACACTTCATTGTGGGGACAGAACATGCTCAAACGTTAAAATCTTAAAGCGGTCCTACAATCAAAACCATGGTATAGCTAAGGAGGTACGTGGCAGTCGGTCATGGATTGCGGGGGTCGGAGCGGTGTGGATCCAAACCTCCCTCGACAACTTCTGCAATCGCGTGATTTTTATGAGGTCCCATCCGAGAGCAGCGTGTGGCAACAAAAGCGGGTCGTTCTCAGATCGCAGATTTCAACGAGATTGACAGCCACACTTCATTGCGGGGACACAAAGTGTTCGAACGTTAAAATCCTAGAGCGGTCCCGCAATCAAAAGCATGGTATAGTTAGAGAGGTATGTGGCAGTTGGTGGTGGATTGCGGGGGTCGAAGCGGTGTGGATCCAAACTGCCCTCGACGTCTTCCATAATCACATGCTTATATAAGGTCCAATCTGAGAGCAACACGTGGCAACATAAACTGGGCGTTAAGCCAAATCATCAAAGGAGTGTTTCGAGGAGAAGCAGTTAATCAAAGAAGGACTGGTGGTTGAACCATCGTTTCCCCCTTTAATGAAAGCATGGAGGTTCTAGCCAAGGAGATAGAAAATTGTCATCTCGAATCAGTGAATGAAAGCATGGGGGGTCTGGCTGAGGAGACAGAAAATTGTCAGCCCGAAGTACCACAGAGGGCAGTTTTTCCTGCAAGCCCAGACTGACCCGAGTTTCCTTCTGTCAGAAGGAGCAAGACAGGTCGAGAATTGTAGGATAGGATGGCCTTTGTCTACTGTTAAATTATAAATACATAAGATAAATGATAAGCAAAAGAGATGTCGGGGGGGCCAAGACCGGAGGAGGTTTTGAGAAATGTAATGATTGTATATTTTGTAAGATGGAGGGGCATGTCGCTATAAATTTTATGTTATTGAAGATTCATATGAGTTGTTTCATCAGATTTGTCTTCTATGTTCTTTGTTCTATTCATCATCTTGTTTGAAAGTATTGTTTATTTTAAGGATTAGAATTTGTCTTTGATTGATTGATTCCTGATGCGGTAGAGGATCTGTTGTAAGCTTGCCTATTTATCATTGTTTATTGTTCAGACACATCTAAGTTCTCTTTGCAGAGAGGATCTTTGCTTAGAGGATATTTGTCTTTATGTTATTCTCTTATTCTTCTCTTCATCATTATATCAATCTTTTGTCTAATAGGGAGCTTAAATGCCTTCAATGAGCGAACTGTTTATGACTCCATAGCCCAATGGTCCATCACTGATTTGCAGTGATTTATGGTGTATTTTCATTTCTTTAAAGTCTTCCTAACCCCTGATCTCAAGCCTTTTCAAAACAAACAAATTATGTGTTATCAGGCTTAACCCCATTTGCATTCTGGGGGTGACACTTGGAGTGATAACAGGACCAAGCAAAAACAACTTGAAATTCATGAAGTAACTCAGTGAATTTCAATTTTTCTTCATCAGTACATTGGGCACCTATCTTAACATTCTTTGGGGAATCGGGTGTCCCAATGTTCAAGGAAATGTTTTCACCCACTTTCCTTTTTTACTCCTCTTCTTTATGTTTTTCTTTGTTGCCTACATCACTCGATGAAAATGAACTTTCTAGAGTAGTCAAGCCCTTCATAATTGTGTTTCTTTCCATGGATATAATCTCCTTGGGCTTATATGGTTCATTTTGTATGAAAGCACAGATGCTTTCATCACTAGGGAAGACCTTCCATGACTCTACATTGTCAAGGATATGAGGACGATATAAAGATTGAAAAGTACAATCAGGTCTTTGTGGAAAAAGTTGTTGAGTAGGAGAGGTTGTTAAAACAGCTAACCTATCAGCCATTGAATTCAATTCTCTTTTAACATGAGTGATGTTAAATGATAATAAGTTCGAGATAAGCGCCCAAACAGTTTGGGTGTAGCGTTTCATTAACTTGTTGCTAGGAGAATATATTTTACGTACAAGGTTTACAACAAGTTCAGAGTCCCCAAAAACCGTAAGGTGACCACAACCTAAATTATAGGAATTTTCAATGCCTAACAGTAATGCTTCAAATTCGATGACGTTATTTGTGCAAGCAAACTCTAACCTATAGAAAAAGTTGTGAATTTTACCTATATGTGATTACAAGATAATGCCAGCTCCATTACCTTCGTCGGAGCATGAACCATCAAAGTGCATATGACACATATCATCCTCCAGGTCAATTTGGTCCAGGGTAGTGTTATCCTCATCTACAAAGATGGAATACACTCCTAGGTCCTCCTCGACATAGTTACATTAGGTTGTGGGATGCTTTCTATATACGGTGAAATTCTTCCCTCCCTTAAGACTATGATGTTCTTCCCATTCCGAGGAACGGATAAGTGTGTCTCGTCAATTGAGAGATATCCACTTGTCAAAGCTTGACAGTCTCTTCCTAAGATGATTGAATAATTGCTTACTGACATGTCAATTACTTGAATATTAAGGGTTGTCCTTATTTCAGGATGCGCGCACAGAACCAAAGTCACGTCTTTGATTTCACCTATGGTCGATTGTTGTGAACTATTATAAGAGAGCATGCTCCTGCAATTTTCATTTGTACAAGACAAGTCTAGCTCTTCCATAATAATTTTCGACATTACGCTTGGGCCCAAATCGCCATCAATCAGACAACAATGGGCTATTTTGTCCATAATTTTTACAGAAATGAAAAATGGAGGGTTTTTTACAGGGTGTCTAAAATTATTTACACCTACTCTATTTACACTAGAATCCTCTTCTTTTACCTCTTCGGAGAGATTGGCTATGGTGGAAGCTTTTCCTTCCATGAAAATTTCCAGATGCTTTTGTTGCTCAGGGACGGCAACCATGTTCAGAAGAGTAGCATCGGCCTTGATATTAGTCAATTGATTGAGAATATTATATTTGGAAGAGGGAAGAGGAGAAGGGACTCCTTGACTGTTAAGAGTTTTAGTAGCTGGTACAGTAGCAGCTGGTGAATATGAGCTTGGGCTAGAAGAAGTAAGAGGGGGATCATATTTTCCTTTTGAAGCATAGGATTTAATCCTAGTGTTTATGATCATGACATCCTTTGGTTCTGCGAAATCTAGAACAACATTGGTAGTTCCAGGCCTTTTGCCAAAGATTTTATCTCTTGCACTATTCTTTATCTCACAAGTACTTTCCTCATGATGTTCCTCGCAAAAGTTACACCAATTGCGAGGCATGATGGCTTTGGGTTGAAAGTTGTTTTCATTTGGATTCCTAAAAGGTGATGAAGAAGAAGATGAGGCCCCAGGAGTAAGTGAAGGGACATTTTCCTTTCGCTCATACGTTATCATTCGGTTATTCATATCATGTACAAGCTATAAGAGAGAAGACATGTTCGTTTGTTTAATTGAGTCTCCTTTAGGAAGACATGTTCTTTCAAGTTGTTCTCCATGCTCTAGACAAGTATGCAGAGCGAAACCAAGATTGTCAATAGATTTTTCTTCAATCCTAAGACGATAAGGGGAAGGTAGAGCATTATAGTAATGCATAAAAGTGGCTTGGTTCTGAGGGAAAATAAGTTAGGGAATTTGATTATATAACTTGGTGAAACGTAGGTTGAAAGACTCGATAGTCTCACTGTCTTTGTATGCAATGTTATTATATTCCCGTAATTGTTCGGTTGGGCTCTTAGACTGCCCATAAGTAGATTTGAATTAGTAAACTAACTCTTCCCAAGTGGAAAGAATATTGGGAGGGAGATCAAGGAAATCTCCCACTGCTTTCCCTTCAAGGGAGTTAACAAATATATGCATACAAGTATCGTTGTCATTGGCTCATATATTGTGACAGACATTAGAGAATGCCACCAAATGTTAATTTGTAGTCATTGTGTTATTTCTTGAAAACCTAGGGAGATGCTCTTTGAATTTTGGAAGTGGACGAGTAGCAGGTGTTAGGTTCAGAGGAGAGGATACATGCCACGAGGTAGTAGTAACATCCTCTTTGAATTGAAAGAGTTCATACTTATTTATGACCTTGGTGGGGTTAGTAGTAGATTGGACAGGGACTTGAAGGCTATACAAGCTACCAATCACTGACGAGGTTGAAGGTTGAGATGAAGAAGCGCCTCCAGTGCCACCAGATCCACCCACGGATGACATTTTGTGAATGATGGGTAAGGGAGAGAAACACGAACTAGCTGAATCAGACAAATTTCTCCTTGGAGTACCTTGTTGGGTTGAAAAAACAACGTTTATCCTTCCTATTTCAGCAATAGGGGTGATTTCAGGAGATAAACCTCTTCTTCTCCTAAAGATGCAAAGGTTTAAGGACATGAAAAGAATATCAAAACTTTAGGAAAAATAAATCTATAGATGATTCCTAGGCTTCATTTGCTTGGCCTCCCAGTGTTCTCAGACACTTATGTCTTGTTCAATTACTGCCCACGAGCGTTCAAGCTCAGCCCGAGTGTTAGCGGTTTCTAAGATGGTATTGAATAAAGTTAAAGAAATGTTGGTCTGTCTTTAAGACCGGGCTCAATATTGAGCTGCCTTGTAACACGTACTGTCATGAGGAAAAGAAAATAGTGAAAGAATTGAAAGAAGAAATATTCAATTACAATCACAAATACAATCAACCAGAGAGATATGGAAAATCTCTCTGGTATGGTCGCCAAATAAATGTTGAGGAAAATATATGAATTATCTTACTCAAGCATTTTCGAATCTTGGCTGGCTAGGACAAGATGGTCGGGAATGTCACCCTATGTTTTATAGACTCAAAAATATTTTCTTAATCCACAAGTATTAATTACAAGGGTTTACTTATTAATGAAAAGAATGTTTCCAATAACATAAAATTTTATATAAGTTTCTAAAAAATATACATATTACATAAAGTAAATATGGAGATCAAAAAAGAAAAAGTAACCAAATCATAAATACACACAAATGAGACTGAATAGCAATCTGTTTTATTTCATTCTGAGATATCAAAAAGTGTTTTTCTATTTACAAAACCCTTGTGAAGGCATGGACCAAAGTCTAATTTAGAGATCCCCGATGAACACCATACAAAAGGACTCTGACAAGAAGTAAAAACTAAAATTTATCATTTTGATCAGCTTGCCACGGACTGTTGTCAATTTGACTCTGCAAAATATCATTTATCAACTATGAAACTTAATCCATAAATATACAAGAATATATAGACTATCAAGGATGGATCAACACCTCTAAAACAAGCCTCTGAATGATTTGGTTCAGTTTTGAACCTTATTGTCTACAATAGGTCCATGCTATCAAAAAGAGAATTAGGCTTTGAATAAACTCAAGAATGAATGAAAACTGAACTGTCTCATGAAATCAAAAGAGAAAACCTTAGTCTTGCTTTCTCCTTCTATTCTCCCTTTGTTTCTTCTTCTCATTTAGCTTTTATGATTCTCAAATAAGTTGAAGTAGTTCAACTACTATCTTTAGTTAAGTTAGTTTGACTTAACTAATTTGTTTAGGAGAAATAATAATAATAATAATAGTTAAGGGTCCTTAATTAATAATAACTAGGTAGGTGGGACCCCTTGTGACTCGCGTCTTTTATTCTTTTCAAATCATAAAATAAAACAAAAATGGATAATCATTTCAACACATGCCACCCATGTAACTCCCTTAAATACCTTCAAAGTTGAATATTTAAATATCAAAAATAATTTAAATCATATCCAAAAATATATAAATATCCACATTATCCACATTATCCAAAAAATAGCTTGTTGTCCAAAATTTCTGCATACCACTGTCTCCATCAACTCAATCATAAAAACACATAAATTAAAAGCCATACTTGCCACTCTGAGAGGCAATTTTTCTTTTAGCATTGTTGTCCACCTTTGATTTCTCAGAATTAGCATGTCGTTGATTTGAACCTTGAGGTTGTATTTCACTAATTACATGAGAACAATCATCTTTCAAATGCATGCGGGAGGACAAGTATTTTGAGGAGTCATTTGAGGGAGAGGAAGGGGAGGTAGTAGCTTTGAATTTATCTTGCACATGGGGAATATCAAATTTAAGTCTTTTGCTTGCATGTGAACATTAGACAGGTGAATGAACAGGGGCAATCTGAACATTGGGATTTACAGGTGGAAGAGAAGGTAATGACAAATTGGGTCAACCACGATAGTGAGAGACATCTAGATTGACAATCTCTTGCCATCCATCATTCGTAGGGACTTTTGGTTGCATAGACACGTGAGGAGGCACAGGAATGTCAGGGATGTTTTGAGGCTGGAAGGGGGGTCTCTCTGGTCGATCCAATTAAAGAAACCAGCTTGGACAGCTGGCTCAATTCCTGGGGATCAGCATCAAAATGAATGGAGAATCTAGGCCTTCTAGACCCTCTATTCCAGTTTCCTCTTCCTCTATTATTTCTGTCATGGCTGCCCCTACTGAAGAAACTCATCATGTAGCAGCAATTCGTCAGTGAATAAGCCCTTAATAAACCATACATGACATTTTGTTTGCATGAATCAAGATTTGGCTCAGAAATTGACATGAGATACATGCAAATCTATCCATAACAAACCATTTAATAATTGCCAAGTGAGCAGAGGGTGACAGGGTTCATGGGACATATGGAGGGAGTGTAATAAGAGAAAGGTGGTATAATAAGAGGGGATGATTACACGAATACTACTCAGCGATTAATTAAATAATTTAACTGTGTAAAATATACCAAAATATCGTTGCCAAACATTGGTGTGTTATCTCTTTTATCGTCGTTACATAGACCCTTTTTAATTTATTTTACAGAACAGGAATGTCAAAAATGAAATTGGGATTATGAGGGGGATATAATGAGCGAAAAGTGGTAGCATGACAAGGACATAAAATGGATATTGTTCATATAAAAATAAATCAAATCAAACAATCAAACATAACTCTGTTCAGACCTCCACAATTCAGTCAGTGTTCACTTCTTAAAACCACCATTTAAACTGTTACTTCATTAACAGATTGTTTGTTAGCTTTCGAAAAAACAATTCATATGCCCAAAAATACTCAATTATAGTATCCTTTGCATCTATATAATATTTATATAGCAGTCCTAATAACAACATTGCAATAGATATGATAACCATAATAACCCTTTGGGCCACGACCATCTATAACTCCAATGCTAAAGAGTTTTTTCTTTTAAAACCAATAGAAAACGCACAGTGATTCCAGCCATTTATATCCAATATTTATTCTTTAAAATCAAATAAGAATATGCATAGTATTAACCACCATTTGTCCATTATTCAAACATTGTTCGACATAATCGATTGGGCATTAAAACTCTTAATCGAACCCCAATCTTTTCACACATAGGTCTCCTTTAAATATAATCAACATAAGAATTGGTTCAAATAACATTCAACAAATAACATGCAACTCCTGAGCCCAAACTTCACATAAATTAGCATGTAGAGACTTCTTTTTAAAATTTCCCTACGAGAAACAGATCCAAATCATGCCCAATCGACCAAACACACACAAATCTTATTTACATGCTAAATAAAATAATTCTCATGTGGACTCAGTTGAGATAGATATCTGTTGAGTATGATGTCCTTGTGGCTGAGCACAGGTGGATGTGTCCCTAGTGGCTGAGCACTAGTGGATGTGTGGATCCCTTTCTATATTGTCTAAGTGTAAAATTTACTTGTAACCCTAATTGTGATGTAAAGGGTACAATTCGGCCCCACCATATGTGAAAGCTAATTAAGGTTTATTGTAATAAATAATTATATTTTTGAGTTATTGAGGTTGGCCCTATTGTGCCAATAGACACACCTATTGTTGTGTCTAGTCTTGTATAAATAAAGGTGATTTCCCCATTGAGGAAACACACTCACACTTGACATTCATAATTTCAGCAAGTGTATTTTAAGGCTGAAATGCACACCTCTCTTGGGCACAAGTTTTAAGGTTGTAGAGCACCCTCTTGTGTGCATTAGGGTTTTATGGTTGGGGGATATCCTCTTGAGAATATAGCAAAGGATTGTTGGGTTTTCTTCCCTTGAGTAGAAGGGTTTCCCAGGATATTTCTTGTGTTCTTGTGCATGGTAATTCTTCTTGTGATCTTGGTTATTGCAACACTTGTGTATGGTGTAGTTGCATTTGTTTATGGTTCAAGTACATGCTAAATAAAATAAATCTCATGCTTGAGCCTAGCATAGTGAAAATTCAACAGTACCCTAGAGTTTTTGTTGAAATAATGTAACTGCAAAGAGTATTCTATTTATTATTCATATATTATTCATTAGATCAATCCCCTTTTGCGGATTGATCAGGTCGGGTATTGTAAATAACTAAATCCCCTTTTGCGGATTGGTAAAACCCTAATTGTAATAGGCAGAATGAAAAGTCGGCCCCCAAATTAATTAAAGGTGGTTATAACCACCCAGATTGAGAATTCAGCCCTGCCAGTGAAAAGTCACATGCCAAATTGTATAAATTAAGAGGCTAGCGCATCATTTGTACACACACTCACTTGTTCATTAGAGAACAAGTTCGGAGAGCTGCAGTTGGGGAAGAAAGAAGACAGAGAGAGGCGCATTCTTGGGAGAGGACTTTATGTATTTGTTTGAGTTATTTCTTGGCATTGTATTGGCTATTTATATTAAGGAAGTTTTTGTTGGGTTTTCCCCCCCATGAGGGTTTCCCAGGATAAATGGTGTGTCTCTTGTGATTGTGGATTTCTCAGTGATCCTATTTATGCTATTGTTATCTAATGAAATGAAAAGAAACTCAATAATAGCTTAAACCTTAACATGGTATCAGAGCTAAGCTGAAGAGAGCATCTTTCACAAGAGAAAGTGAAAAACGTCATTGTTGTCGTACATGCAAATTAGGGCCTTTGTTGAAGAAGTATTTCAGCCCAAAAACCATCTAGAAAAGTGCGCCCTTCCTCAAGGATCGCCTTGGCATCCTCAATGCAACTTTTCAGTGGCTGGATCTCCCGGAAAGTGAAACCCTAGTTTTCACAAAGTACCAAAAGTACCAGAAAACTAGAGTACCAGAAGTACCAAAGTACCAAAAAACCAGAAGCACCAGTCCATAAATCTATTGATCAAGTTTGAATGGGTAAAAGTTGGATTTTCTGAAATCTAACCACACCAGGCTACTCGCCTCAGCCAAGCACACCTCCTGGTAAGTTCAGAATTTAATTTTGAGCATTTTCATTTTTTGGTCATTTTCCTAGTTCCAGGGTAAAAGATGTCTGCAAGCACTAAGCTTGTGGACAAGTTGGAAGGTGTGGAAAAATTATGTGCCTGGAAGTATAGGATTGGTCTCATTCTTGAAAAGAATGATCTAGCAAGAGTTGTCAAAGAAGAAGTACCAAAACCCGTCGATGCTGCACATAAAGCAAAACACCACAAGAACATAATTAGGGTCAAAAGAATCATTGCAGATTTCTATCAAAGATCACTTGATTCATCATGTGTCATCAAAGAAGACTCTGAAAGAAATGTTTAATGCCCTAACCAGACTATATGAAGGAAAGAACATAAATCGGAAGATGAATCTAAGAACTCAACTCAAGAATACAAGGATGTAGAGAGGAGGATCAATCCAAGAATATTTATGTAGAATATCTCAATTCAAAGAACTAGAAGCAATCGGAGATTCTATAGACGAAGATGAACTTATAATGACGGCCCTTAATGGTCTCTCAAGACCTTGGGATGCATTCATCCAAACTATTTGTGCAAGAAAAAAGAAACTACCATTTGACGGTCTGTGGGAAGAATGCATTCAGGAAGAATCAAGAGTAGCCAACCGGGAAGCTTTACTTTCAAGAGATGAAGATCAAGCCCTAGCTACTCACACTAAAGGAGGAAGAAAGAAGTCTTACTTCCAGAAAGAAACTCATAAAGAGTGTCACCCCCAAAGAAAATTCAGTCATAAAGAATCTCAACCAAAGAGATTCCAGAAGAAAGAACAAAGAAAGGAAAGAAATTACTCATTTGTCCAATGCTACCATTGTGACAAGATGGGACATATTGCGAGACATTGTCCAGCTAGATGAGAAGAATACAAGAGGAAAAAAAAAAGACATCATGCCCATGCAATTGAAGATGAAGAGCCACCCGCAAAGATGTTAAGAGAACAAATCAAAGACTGTGTCTTAATCTCGGCCCTCTTAGGATCGGTAACACCTGGAGAGGACACTTGGCTCATTGATAGTGGTGTTTCCAAGCACATGACAGGTCAAAGAGATATTCTCTCTTGCATTTCAGAAAAGAAGTTTTCTCATAAAGTTACACTTGGAGATGATTATCAATACCCTATCAAGGGAGTGGGAGAATCAAACTACAAGCTTAATTCAGGGAACTCAATGAAGATGAAGGACGTACTCTATGTACCAGGTTTGACAAAGAACTTATTCTCCATATCAGCTCTAGAAAAGAAATGCTTCAAAATTGCCTTTATAGATGGAGAAATTCTTATGTGGGCTAAAGGAGAAACCATGAAAGAAGCAATCGTCATTGGAAAAGAAGAAGGTGGCTTGTATAAACTAAAGGGTCACTCAGAAGCAGCCATGACCCATGCCATTGAGAATCCATGTGAACTTTGGCATAGAAGATTAGCACACATAAACTACAAGGCAGTCACAGGTCTACCAGAACTCAAGGTTGACCATGAAGGTGTGTGTGATGGATGTGCACAAGGGAAGAACATCAAGAACCCCTTTCCAAAGAGAGACAGCAAAACAAAAGGAGTACTAGAACTCATTCACTCAGATGTGTGTGGCCCAATGCCATCATCCTCCATCAGTGGGTATGTATACTATGTATCTTTTATTGATGATTATTCTCATAAAACCTGGGTTTACTTGTTGAAATCAAAAGATGAAGTGTTCAGTAAATTCAAGGAATTCAAAGCCTTGATAGAGAATCTTTCTGAAAGAAAGATCAAGATACTCAGGTCAGATAATGGAGGAGAATACACCTCAAAAGAGCTTGTAAACTACTGCAAAGATGTCGGGATTAAGAGGGAGCTCACCACTCCTTACAATCCTCAACAAAACGGTGTGGAAGAAAGAAAGAACAGAACAATAATGGAAGCAGTGAAGAACATGATCCATGATCAAGATCTTCCAATGTGTTTATGGGCAGAAGCAGCAAAAACAGCAGTATATGTACAAAACTGATTGTCCCATAGTGCACTTGGGTTCAAGAACCATGAAGAGATGTTCTCCGAAAAAAAGCCAGAAGTAAGCCATCTCAAAATATTTGGCTGCCCGGTATTTGTACATATTCCGAAAGAGGAGAAACAAGTTGGACCCTTCAGGAAAGAAGGGAATATTTTTTGGATACTGTGAGGTCTCCAAGGTCTTCAGGGTTTATATACCAGGTCACCATCACATTGAGATCAGCAGGGATGTGACCTTCGATGAAGACGCAACGCTCAAGAAATCCAGAAGATGCCAGCTTGAAGAAGTATATGAAGAGGAATCTGTAGCTCCCAGGGTTGCAGTGAGGGAAGTTCCCAGAATTGCAGAACCAGTGAGGGAAGTCATAACTTCCCCTGATGAGGAAATTCTAGAAGATCATGACATAGTAGAATTTCAAGAACCCCCTCAGATGACGATATCCCATAAGAGAAAGCCTGCTTGGGCTAGGGAGCTTATTCAAGATGGAGAGAAGTATGGTGTTCCCGAAGGAACCACGAGACAGGTGAAGAGACCTAAACCATTCTCCAGTTATATGGCTTTGATGTGTGATCTCCTAGAGAAGGAGCCTACCTTCTTTGAAGAAGCCATTCAGAAGAAAAAATGGGCAGATGCCATGACAGAAGAACACCAATCCATAATAAAGAATGATGTATGGGAAATAGTTCCCAGACCGAAGAGCAAGGATGTGGTATCTTCCAAATGGCTTTTCAAAATAAAACATGTTGTTAATGGAAGTATTGAGAAGTACAAAGCAAGGTTTTTCACTCGTGGCTTTTATCAAAAGGAAGGCATTGACTATGAAGAGACATTCTCTCCTATAGCCAGATACACTTCGATCAGAACCATCATAACCCTTGCAGCTAAGATGAAGTGGAAGTTACACCAGATGGACGTAAAGACAACCTTCCTAAATGGTGTCATCGAAGAAGAAGTGTATATAGAACAACCTCAAGGATTTGAAGTTGAATACAGGAAGACTCATGTCTGCAAGTTGAAGAAGGCTCTGTTCGGGTTGAAGCAAGCTCCCAGAGCTTGGTATGGAAGGATAGACAATTTTCTGACGAGCTTGAGCTTTACCAAGAGTAAAGCTGATTCTAACCTCTACTTCAAGGTTATGAATGATGAGTCGGTGATATTGTTGGTGTATGTGGATGACTTATTCTTAACTGGAGAAGAAAATCTCATCAACGAATGTAAGAAAAAGATCGCCTCAAAATTTGAGATGAAAGACCTTGGCCTAATGCATTATTTCTTAGGTGTTGAGGTATGGCAGAGCCCAGAGAGAATCTTCCTTAACCAAGGGAAGTATGCAGTTGAAATCCTGAAGAGATTTGATATGTTGGAGTGCAAGTCCATGAATACACCCATGGAAACGAAGCTGAAGCTTCTGGTCGACACTTCGTCAGAATTGATTGATGCCACGTTGTATAGACAGATCATTGGATCGTTGATGTATCTGACGAACACCAAACCAGATATATGTTTTGTCATGAACGCCTTGAGTCAGTTTCTGGTAGAACCCAGACATATTCACCTAGCTGTTGCAAAACATGTGATGAGGTACCTTAAGGGTACATTAGATTATGGTCTCATTTATGATGGAGATCATAATTTCACACTGAATGGGTACACTGATTCAGATTGGGATGGAAGTGTGTCTGACAGGAAGAGCACTTCAGGATGTTGTTTCAGTTTGGGATCAGCCATAATCTCATGGATGAGTAGGAAGCAATCAAGCATTGCTCTCAGTACAATGGAAGCAGAATACATTGTTGCGTGTTCTTCCAGTTGTGAAGCCATATGGATTCGTAAGTTGTTGATTGGTCTATTCGACCTAGAGATGGAAGCAACCACGATCCTATGTGATAACCAGAGCTGCATAAAGATGACAGAGAATCTTCTATTTCGTGACAAGTCGAAACACGTAGAGATCTGATACCATTACATCTGTGACATGGTGCAGAGAGGAGCCATAAAACTCCAATATGTTAGCATGGATGAACAGGTTGCCGATGTGTTGACCAAGCCTCTATCTCGTGTAAAGTTTGAGCACAATCGAGATAAGCTCGGTATAGTTCGAAAGGACCTCCCTCAATAGGGGGAGTAGTGTTGTGTTGATATGCCAGCCTAGTGCTCTGCTTCCAGCGTAATTGTTGTGTCGAGATGCCAGCCTAGTGTTGTGCTTCTTGCTTAATTGTTGTGTTGAGATGTCAGCCGAGTGTTGTGCTTCCAGCTTAATTGTTGTGTTGAGATTCCATCTTAGTTGTTGATGCCAGCTTAATTGATGTGTTGTGATTCCAGCTTAATTGTTGTGTTGTGATTCCATCTTAATTGTTGTGTTGTGATCCCAGATTAATTGCTTTGTAGTGTGCCAACCTCGTGTTGTGATAATGTGCCAGCCTCATGTTGTGATGATGTGACCAACGTCGTGTTGTGATGATGATGTATTAGTTTTATACTAATCAATATTGATGCAGATGATGATTTCATTCCACTGTGAATGACGATGTTGTTGATGAGAAAAAAAACTTCCGATAATTTATAGATGCGTCAGTCAGTGTTCCAGGATGTTGTTGATGATGTTTTCCTCTCACTCACCTAATGTTGTTGATGATGTTGTCCTCTCTCTCACCAGATGATGTTGTAGAATACCCTTCTTGTTAAGGGGGAGTGTTGAAATAATGTAACTGCAAAGAGTATTCTATTTATTATTGATATATTATTCATTAGATCAATCCCCTTTTGTGGATTGATCATGTCGGGTATTGTAAATAACCAAATCTCCTTTTGCGGATTGGTAAAACCCTAATTGTAATAGGCAGAATGAGAAGTCGGCCCCAGATTAATTAAAGGTGGTTATAACCACCCAAATTGAGAAGTCGGCCCTACCAGTGAAAAGTCACCTGCCAGATTGTATAAATAAAGAGGTTAGCGCCTCATTTGTACACACACTCACTTGTTCATCAAAGCACAAGTTCGGAGTTGCAGATGGAGAAGAAAGAAGAGAGAGAGACACACAATATTGGGAGAGAACTTTCTGTATTTGTTTGAGTTATTTCTTGGCATTGTATTGGCTATCCATATTAAGGAAGTTTTTGTTGGGTTTCCCACCCCCCCGTGAGGGTTTCCCAGGATAAATGATGTGTCTCTTGTGATTGTGTATTTCTCAGTGATCATATCTATGCTATTGTTATCTAATGAAATGAAAAGAAATTCAATAATAGCTTAAACCTTAACAGTTTTCATTTTGGATACACCATTGTAAGCCCAAGGATGCAAGTTAAAGCTAGGTAAACCATAGTGGATGATTTTGGTAGTGGACTTCAAAACTTAGTCCGATAATGATCAGTGCCCTTATGTCCTTGTCTCACCATCTCTCATCCTGGATAGGATTCGAGGTTGTGGCACAAATCTATTGGGACACATGATTGTGTGAAGCCACATGTCTTATGTAGGGGTGATTGCAATTTGTGGGGCCTAGTTCGGTCCATGTCATGCACACCTATGTCTTCCTGCATGGTTATCTCATATTGAGTATGTAGGCATCCATTGGCCATGGTGCACTACCATTTTGCTCTCAACATGGAAGTCTCACAAAGTTATCATCGTTGCACATTTTTTGAGGCAATGCACAAATCCTGATGCACGGGTCCCGAGGATGAAAATACAACAGGGGCTCAGATTAACCGTCTTCATGCATACTTGACATGCCACGTTCAAATTTTTGAAAAAAGGCCAGATTGTAAACGAAAAACAATTGTTGAAGGTTCCTGCAAGCACATGTATGAAATAAACGTGGCAAAAGAAGGTCGTTCCACAGCATGCAAGATTAAATTCAAGGGAAAACGTGAAGCAAATCTCATTTCAAACAAAACCCAAGTCTCGAAATTTTTCAATCCGAGAGTTTGTTCATGGATTTGGCAAACCGGATTAAGGTGGCATCTAAAAAAAGGCACATTAAATGATTTTTCCTAAGTGATGCAAAAGCGGGAAAAATAATTTATATTAAAAAGGCTCCACCCTTACCCAAAGTTTAGAATTAAAATGATAAAGTGGAGGAAGTGCATTATGAAGGGGGACAAATTTTTAAAAGGGGAATATTATACAATATCCCAAGTAAAGGTGAAAAAGACAAGGGCACATTATCTTTTTAATTATTATATTTTAATAGTAAAGAAAAGGCCCCCCTTCCTTTATTATGAGTTTTTAATCCAAAAAGAAAAAGTAAATAATATTGGATAAGCCCCCTTTGTCCAAAGTTATTATGAAGTGAAGGGGCCTTTTGGTTTAAAGCGCACATAAGTTACGCAGAGGGGCGGATTTGGGTAAGAACCATGGCATGGTGGCATGGTTATTAAAATTGTTATATTTTAAAAGAAGTCACCACTTGATCAAAGGAACCATGTATCCAAAGTTTAAAACAAAGTGATGCCCCCCCTTTAATTGAAAATCCACGTAACATTAGAGTGGTAGCGGACATGAAGGGGCGGACATGAAGAAGAAGAAGAAATTATTTTAGTTTCCATGAGGCTAACAATAGTCTATGGGACATACCGCCTCACACATTGATTTCTTCATTTCAGCTCTTTTCCTGTTCAACTTGATGATGAGCTCCCTCAATTTCTCCATTGTCTCCTCGTTAAATAAATTATCCCAAGAGCTAGTTGTCAAGATACTTACATAGTTTTCCCTACTATCTTTGAAGGCTTCACATTCTAAAATAAAATGTTTTTTTGTTTCCACTTTTCCTGAAGTGAAAAACATACACACCCTTTCTTCCCAAGCTTCCTTTGGTCTTTTCCAACGCTTGGTTTCACAACGAAGTTGATGGGAATTGGTTCTTAATTGAGCAATAAGCATTTTGGCTCTCCAAGATATATTGGCCCCTATGTACGTTTTTTTATTATGATTGTAAGTGGGGTTAAACTCTTCAATATAATACTCTTTCTTTCTCCCTAGCCCTTTATCCCAAGTTCGCTTGTGGAACCTATCAATAACAAAAGCCTTTATCTCTCTATTGTTCGTAGGGCACATGTTCAAGTTAATATCCCATTTACTAAGTCATTTAATATTTTGCAGCATCCATCTCTTCTTTCTTTTGCACAATATGTCATTGAAGACGACCTTAGGCCAACGACCGTCAATTGTTTTTAGATATCTTATGAGACATACCATAGCAATTGCTTCAATAAAAGTAGCCCCCATTTCACTAAGCATGATATCATAAGGGACTGAACTTTTAATTTTAAACTTGTTTGTAATCAAGCGTTTTTTAATCTTCTCAATTTGCTTCCATTGTAAGTCAAATGTACTTGGCCCACACTTCACAACCATAGAGAACCACGGGGATCACTAAAAGCCCAAAGAGATTTTGTGTAGTCTTCCAATCCCATAGCTCTGCCTCTCTGCACCTATTTTGGAAAGCATAGAACGCTTTCCAACCTCCCAAAGTTATTTTATTTCTACAACCTTCCCAACTTAGATTTTTGTTGAAGTCTATTCTGGGGTATTTGTAATCTGCCACTTCTTTAAGAGTGTTTCCTTCAAAGTAGAACTTATGTTGATTATGTTTTCTTTTGCTAGAGAAAACTACCGATTATGTTTTCTTTTGCTAGAGAAAACTACCACTTTCGTCTTGCTAGTGTTGACTTGCATCCCCATTGTTCTACAAAAGCGCTCAAGGGAAATTAAGTGTTCTTGCAACCCAAGAGCAAATTTAGCAATCAAAATAAGGTCATTTGCATACAAAAGAAGCCTCATCACAAACTCGCCCAGAAGAGCACCATTACCGTCCTGCAAGTTTAACCACTCTTAAAGCTTGTCTATATATAAACCAAAAAGGGTAGGGGACAATGGGCACCCTTGCTTGACCCAATATCACTACTAAAACTTTTGGAGATACCAGTTGATGTTCTGATTTTGACTTTAACCTCCTCATATAGCCTATGGACAACTGCTCTAAGATGCATAAGAACCCCAAGTTCCTATATTCTATGCCAAAGCTTATCTCTAGGGACCGTGTCAAAATCTTTTTTGAAATCAACAAAACAACAAAGGCTTCCTTTTTTTTCTCCCACACTTTTTCAATGATGTGCCTTAGAGTTATATAGTGATCAATAGTGGAGTGTTTAGGTCTGAAACTTGTTTGCCCTTTAGCATGCTTATCTCCTTCTTCCGCCCACTTGCTAATTCTATTTTCTAGCATACTTATGAATAACTTTGCAAACAAGGGGTTTATCATTATGGTCCTATAGTTAGAGGTATTGTTGACATCGCCACTCTTGAAAAGCGGTATTGCTAGGGTCATTGTCCAATCTGTAGGGAATCCATGTTGAATGGTGTTGTTGAAAATTTTCATAATGTGAGGTGCAAGAGTTTTTGAACCCCAATTTAGATATTCAACTTGGAGTTCAACTAAATCTTTTGCTTTTCCAACACCCAAATTTTTTATACCCACCCCAATCTCTTGCACGGTGAAGAGCTTAGTAGTAGTGTTGACCAAGGGAGGGGGATCAACCTTAGTATGTTGCTCATAAAATTTCTTTGCATACTCGAACCATTGATAAGTTGTGATATTATTTTCAGTTTGTTTCTATCTCGTTTGAAGTTCCTTCCAAAATAAATTGGGGTTATTTTCCCCAAGAAGATTAGTTCCTCCCTCCTTGAGATCATGAAATCATCTTTTTTCTTTCTTACAATTTGTTTGTAGGCTTTTATGTTTATTTCTTTTTGGTTTGATTCTTTCAAAGTTTTCTTTGTTTTTTTGCATTCGTCATCAAACCAAGCATTAACCGAAAGGAATTTGTCTCAGATTTCCTATTTTTTGCTCTTTTGCATTCTGTAAGTGCGCTTTGAATTAAATTTGTTAGCTCATCCGCTAATGTTATAATGGGATCTGCCATTTGAGCTAGCAGCCACCAATGGGGCCGCCACAAACAAAAGCAGCCAATTGTTTCATTATTAATGCAAAGTCGTGGATTAGGAAGGACCCGCAAATTAAATGAATTGTTACACATGGAGAAAAACTGCCACACTAGCTCAGTCATCAATCAAGTAGTCGTGGGGTCAAACTAGTTGTAGACCCTCACTCAAACAAAGACACCATAAATGAAAATCAGCAAAGTAGTCAAATTGGAATAGAATGTTGAGTTGTAAAGCCAAATCGTGGCCCAATTATTTAAATTATTTTTCCAGCCAATCAAGTGGTCATCAAAGTGAACATATCTAGTCAAAAATTAAAGTAGTTGTTGGGTCGAAAAAAAAGTGGATTGTTGGGATATCAATCAAACAAGTGGAGCCTCTCTTTTACTAGTTGTTGCATGATTGGTCAAGGCAAACCCTTTGTGGGTTATTTGATGTAAAAAAATGTTTTGTAAGTGACTTAGTCTCCAACATGTGGAAAACAAGTCAAATATATTATTTTTAATTAGGGAGTTAGAAACTAGCAGTTACAAATTTTGTTATATAAGGCTAGCTACTCCTCTCATTTTGGCTTGTTGATGAATTGTGAGATCATTATGTCATTTTAGTTGAACTTTTATTCTCCTAAGTATTATGGTTGATTTTTCTATGCTATCTCCTCTTGGCTTATGAGTAATAGTGCTTAATAGAAGAAATGATAGTTTATGTTTGGGTTGATTTGTAAGATCAAGAATTGTTGAAATATTGTAACTGCAAAGAGTAGTGTATTTATTATTGAGTTATTATTCATTAGATCAATCCCCTTTTGTGGATTGATCATGTCGGGCATTGTAATTGACCAAATCCCCTTTTGTGGATTGGTCAAACCCTAAATATATTGTGCAAATTGAGAAGTCGGCCCCCATGATAATTAAAGTGGTTTTAACCACTAAGAAGACAAGTTGGCTCTCCCTAGTGAAGAGACACCTTTCCATCACCTGCCAGTTTTTATAAATAAAAGAAGCCAGTGCCTCATTTGATCACTCACTCATTCGCTCATCAAGTGCACAAGTTTGGTAGCTGCAGTTGGGAGAAGAAGGAAGAGAGAGGCGCATTGCTCAATGTTGGATATTCTCTAGTGTTTTGATTTATTGTCTTGGCATTGTATTGGCTATCTATATTAAGGAAGTTTTTGTTGGGTTTTCTCCCCCATGAGGGTTTCTCAAGATAAATGTTGTGTATCTTGTCATTGTGTTTCTCTCAGTGCTCCTATATATGCTATGGTTATCTAGTAAATTGAAAAAGAAACCTAATAATAGCTCAAAACTTAACAAGAGTTTGGTCCATTGAGGGGCTACATAGTCATGTGGAGGGAAGGATCTAGGCTAGGTGCCTCATCCATTCCCTTGGTGGTGTCGAGGGGCTAGGATCCAAGGGTTGGACACATCCTTTAGAGGATATCTTCAACAAGGAGAATAGCTTGTCTTTGCACCCATGCCAATCTAGTGGTTGGAGACCATTGATTGGAAGATTTCCTAGCAAGGATCCAAGATCAATCTATTCTTTTTAGACTAAGGCAGGGGTGATAATCCATCAACTCCTAACATGTCCTTTAGTTCAAAGTCTAAAGTCGACTTAGAGGTTATTGTGATCGCAACCGACACTTGAAGGTGAAAAGGTAAGACCGGAGGTAAGTGCACTTTCTCTCAACCAACATTATTTCGAAAAATCCAAATTATTTTAATTTTTTGTTTTGTAAAAATATAAAAATACAAAAAGATACATATACTAGCTTGTTGTAATTTCACATTTCATGAGCTAGGAACCCTTGGGATTTTGTCTTAGAGTCCCCTTCCCCAAGGGTAATTATCTCCCCTTAGTTTGTATGCTTTTAACTGAATATTTTAAGCAGGGAAAGTCGATATTTGACGCAAGTCTGCAGTGATTTACAACAAGCCTACATCGCATTTTCGTCCACTTTACCAAGGTATTTTTCCCAAACAAATCTCCAAGAATTGGTAAGTGTTATCAACATTCGATCTTGTGTATTAGAGCTATATATTGTGACGATTTGAATGTTATTTTGTTGTTGTTATAGCCTTATTTTATGCGTTATAGCCTTATTTTCTGTGTTAAATCAATTGTATATCAGTAGACTTTAAACAATTAACTCCTACCCCTTCACCATAGCCCGCTAGTTAAGGCATTGATCTACTAATCGGTTGGGTAAGGTGATTGTGTTGTATGATAGGGAAGCCTCCCAAATCCTTTTGAGAGTGGGAGTTGGGCTTGAACAAAGAGAGGATAGGTGTTGTGGTGACATTGGGCACCTATCCCTTGTGTTGCTCCCATAGCAATCTAAGACCTTGTAGGATTGTTAGTTTGGGCGGTAACATTTTTTTGGCACCGTTGTCGGGGAACAAGGTTTTTGAACCAAATGGTCCCCAACGACATATACATCAGTAAGTTTGATTGCTTTGTACTTTGATGAGATTTTCTTGGATTTATATGCTAACCTTTCAGGATCTCATCTGGCGACTCCATTGAAAAATAATAAAAGTACATAGCAACTAAAAGTTTCTAACCTTGGCAACTGCATTGTCCGATCTCTAGTAAGATTGTGTTTGTACCTTGGTGAGATTTATATTATCATTAACTTACAGGATCTCCCCTGGCAACTCCACTTGAATAAAACGTAATAAAGAGGTACAGACAAAAAGTCAATATCTGAGGTAAGAAGTGAGGTATGTATTGGCGACTCCATTGTGGTATTCTCATAGATATTTTTCATCTCAGATTTTCATTTTAGCCTTGCTTCTAGCTCCTACTAATAAATATGGAGGATCTCCCTCCATGGTTAGCAGAATGTTATACTTCGATTGAATTTTCAGGTATGAATAATTTTCCCCACGATCATATATATGGGTCAGAAGACCTACCCATCTTCTATGGATATGGGGATTCAGTTGTGAAACACATTTCTGCATTTATCATATACTGCAAGAAAAATTAATTCCTTCATGAGGATGTCATGATGAAATATTTCAGCATGAGTTTGAAAGGGTCTAGACATATGTGGTTTGAAGGTCTTGGAAAAGGCATGTTTCCGTTTTTTGTAGAGTTTTTGGAAGCATTTTGTTTAAGGTGGGATTATGATTTAGCAAGTTGGTTTCTCCTAGTCCACGAAATAAGAGATTTATAGAGATTTATATTCTGCATAGAGACTTATTGAGGATGGTCTTGGTATTCCTATGGAAGATATTGAGATCAATAGTAGCAACAAAGATCACATGATTTGTACGGAAGAGGTTCAACCTTTGTCCCCTTCCCATGAGTTGCTATCACATGATCACTCAAGTTCAGAAAAGGACGATGAATGGACTTATTTGAAAAGACTCAAAGAAATGGGCGAGGCAAGTATGGACAAGGAATGGCAACTTTACCTCAAAATCCTTATGGAAGTCAGCGACGAAGAAGACCTTATGATAGATCTTAATGTGTTATCTCAACAGGAAAACAGCAGTGAAGAGTCTTACCTTACAGAGGGTGACAAGGCTATGGTTGATATGAAAGAAATCCCTATCAGCCACCTAGATAAAGAAGAGGAAGACACCATAGTAGGGTGCAATGATGAAGAATATTCTCATCTTTCCATTGAAAATCAAGACACTATTGAAGATCAAAGGGATGAGGGAAGCATTGATGACAGTAATACTCAAGAACCCACCCTCCCACTTCTAGACAAAAGTGCAGATATTATAGCCTATTTTGCTTTTCAACCATTGGATTTTCATGATACCTCCTGTAGTGATTTGAAAGGGAACAGCTTGGTGGGAAGTCCTTCACAAAATGGGAAACATGATGGCACAGAAACAGAGAACATTGATGCATTTGACAATGAGAGTTTGAGGGTCACAGTGGTAGGTCGATCACAACATGTTCAGTTTCAGAGATACTTCATGAGTTCTCAGTTTTCCACGCCACAACAATCAACCATAAGGTGTGAGTTTCCTTTTGTTATCAATTCTTATTTATTATCTCGTTATATGTGTGGGTATGTGATTAAATACATCTAGAGAGAGCAGCAATTTTCATGCAGGTTCCAGTTGGAGCCCCATCAAAGCCTCTTTTACTTGATAATGCAATGAGTAACATTGATGAGTGGTTCAATGCTAGCGATGAGAGTATTAAGTACATCAGCCATGTTGAGTCATGGATTGAATAGGCATGCAGTGGTATAGGGGATGTGTGGTACTCTGTTGTAACTCTTTTGCATGATGATCCCTATCCCATTGCCGGATTTTTCCGGGTCATGAAAGAGTTACCAACATATGCTTGCTACATGTTTGACATATCACTCCTTTGCTTAGCAACCAAACACAAATGTAAAACCTAAGGTAATGATGAGTTTATATGTTGGTTGCATTGGTTATATGATTTTACTTGACATGTTTTGTTTCCTTGATTAGAGTAGGTAGGATGAATAAGCTCTTTAGATGAGCATTAATGTAGCTTAGATGATTTCATTTTGCTATTGTTCTCTTTCAAATTTTGATTATATGATTTCAGTCGAGTAATGCTTTGTTAATGTTAATTGAATTTTTTTCTTGATTGGAATAAGCTCTATCATGAGCATTAGTTCAATTTTTCATTTCATAGATTAGATTGCAATTTGGGTTTTGTTTCAGTTTATTTTTGCTTTCTAGGAAGGGAAAAGTTTCATGTCTTATTCCCTCTCCTATCATTCGATGCTTTGCTTTGAGATTGTTTCAGGTATGTAGGTTGACATTCTAGGGTTCTCACATCCTCTCAAGAAGAGCATGTGTCCACAATTGGAGCTTCTTGTTATCTCTCCAGGAGGTACCCTAGAGTTTGTTGAGATTTGGGTACCTTGGAAAGTGGTCACCTTTGTTAAAATAATTGATGTGCTCGTTTTACCATAGACAATATCACAATATTTTCAACCAACCATAGGCACGCAGCCACCCCCGATCACCTTTAACCTTTGACAGAATTATTCTAGAAAGCCATACTATAACCAACAGATAAACCCTAGCTGCTAACTGCAACAACTCAAGACAAGTAGAGCGATCCTTCTCCAAGGGTAGCGCACAAGAGAGAGTCTCCATATCCACATAACAAGTACCATACACAACTACAGCAACTGCAGTTGCACTACTCTCTCAAACTTGTGTTGGAATTTTAAAATTTATAGTTACACAGTTACAGTTATTTAATCCAATAGCAACTATAATAGAATCATTGAAAGATAGACAATCACAAATACAATAGAACACAAAGATTTTCCTGGGAAACCCTCGTGGAGGAGAAAACCCAGCAACCAAAATCCTCAATATAGATTCCTTCAACCAGTACAATGATGTGTTATAGCTCTCCAAGAAAGACCAAGACCAAAAACACCAAAAGAACCAGTCTCCAAGACTTGTGCGCTAGACCTCCTTATGCGCTCCAAGATGCACAAGAGAAGTGTGTGTGTGAATGTGAAAATGAGAGGAATGTATCCTCTATTTATACACAACAATGTCTCTTGAAGAGACATGACTCTTGACCTAACTAACCCATAAAAACAGGGTCGACTAGCCACAATGGGGCTTTTTACAATTATAAGTAAAATACCAATAATATAATAATTTATGTTGAGCAGACTTGTACAATATAATTACAATAACCTTTTAAAGGTTTGACCAAAACAAATATACAAGAATATCTTACGTAGTTACATCAAAAATACTAACACTCCCTCTTAACTAGGAATGTATTTTTTCCAGACACGTACTTCAAGTCTGATACCACACGAGCTCACATCCATTGATTGTTGTTGAAGGAAAATCTCCCTGCGGACAGGTAGATCTCCTCAAAGAGCTAGACTCTTAACTCTAAGACAGAAAGTGCTTATCATGGTCATTGACTTCCTTTTAGATCTAGGTGGA
>JZKD02S0505186.1:497510-508278 GCA_000966675.3 Picea glauca | reverse complement strand
GGGAGGACTGTAATGTCCCTTTCCAAATAGGAGCTCCAGAGAGGAGGCTTAATGGTCTAAACCGCCCCGTTAGACTATAGCCAGGGCCAAAGAGGGGTAAACAGGGTTACTAGAGTTCACTCTAGTCACATGTGTTATATTCGGAAAGTGACATTGAGCTAAAAAGGGTTAAAAGCACTTTTAAGTCATTAAGAGCTAAAAATAGAAGTCAACAATGAATTAGTGTTTCAACAATGATTTAGGGTTTTGGAAGTCAATAATGAATTAAGGTTTCAACATGATTTAGGGTTTTGGAAAGCTATAAAGGAAGGGTCAGCGACCTAATTGATCATTATGCAGATTATGACTTGTCATTGAGGAGAGAGGCACATCTCAGGAGAGATAGTTCAGTGGATTCCAGGAGGAAGACACTAGTTGGTTGATTTCGGTGTTGAGAGACACACCCTAGTCACCGGGAAGATCACACAGGTCTTCCATCATTCTTCAGCAGCAGTTACGCAGTGCTCACATATTTCGGGTATTATCTTTAGTTGTTTATTTGTATTCTAGCTAAGATCCTTTTGTCTTTTGATCTAGCCGAGTGTTTTCATTTTATTCAGCCGCATTTGGCCTTTGTAATCCACAGAGATATCATAATATAAACTTTGTAGTCCTTTGTCGCATTTATTATTTGTATGACCATTTATATGCTGTAAACGATTGATCCTACACACACATTATCAACATTTCCTAGACTAGCCAAGTCAGGAACATTACAACTGGCCTCCTATATTTAAACTATTTCTGCTAGACTGCCTGGGCCGACTTCTCATTCTGGGTACTAATTACTTAGTATATAACATTTCCTTTAGCCGACTTTTTCTCTTGGAGGCTAATAACCTAATACAAATCATTCTCTTGAGCTGACTTGTCTTCTAGGGTTCTTAATCAATTATTTAGGGTTTCTTCTTGCTTCCCAGAATATTCTATTCTTGTCAGGTTTACACGTGGAGCTAAATACCTTTCGCAACTACCATAATATCAACACTCCCTCCTAGCTAGAGAGGTATTGAAGGCAATGGTCTTTAGCACAAACATACCATTCAACTGGTAGCATCATCATAGTGTATAGACTATCTCATTATTAGATCATGTGCACCATCATCACTATCAATGTCATCTGACAACATCAACTGCATCATCTTTCGAAACCATACTCCATCTGAGTAATCAAACCTGATGCTGAATAAGTCACTCACTCCAAAGAGTGATACAAGAACCATTCTTCTAATCCGGGCATATGTCCTAAAAGAATAGATGTTCTGGACCATTTTTCGTCTGGAGAATCTCTGTCCATCAGTACATTGATCATCCATCTAGTTGATAATCATTTTCAATACTTCTGATAGTTTACAAGGCAATCAGAACAATGTCATTCAATAGAACACAACTGTGTCTATCCATAGTAGTACACGACTGCAATCCAGTGGTACACTACCACACCAAGTAGCACACAACTACTTGATCAGTGACATATAGTCATAATCAGTGGAACACACCCACCACAATAGCATACATCTACTGTCTAGAGACATACAATTTCCATATCAATCATATCATCTGATATCAACCTGCACAGAAAAACAATGTCATGATATAAACTGAATCATTTGGGCCATTCTTCCACTCACATCTGTGAGATTTGGAAGAGCATCTGCTCTCAGAAGGTAGAACATCAATCATGAGCTACTGGACTATTCTTCTCAAGCATAGAAGAACAACTGTCCTGATTTTTGAGCTTGGACCATTCACCTATCCGGGCCATTCCTCTGTCACTAAACAAAGTGCAACCTGGAGAGAATGAGTTTGCCCTAGGGAATGCTTGTCCCTGATTGCTGAACCTAGACCATTCACCTATCTGGGCCATTCCTCCAGCACTAAACAAAGTGCAACCTGGAGAGAATGAATCTGCTCTAGGGAATGACTGTTTGGACCATTTCCTAAGGAAATGATTGTCTTGCACCAACCTCCAAAACAAACCATTCTTCGAAACTGCTCACAATTGTGAGCTTCGAAAGAATGACTGTCCGACGAGGTGAACCGGTCTTCTTGACCACTACTGAGAGTGGTCGTCAAGAAGAAAGGCTGTCCTAGACCATTCCCCCACACTAGACACAAGGGGAATCGCTGTCTATGGTACATCAACAATCCATCGAACCATTTTCATTACGAAAATGACTGTTCGATCTGGACCATTTTCTGAACTAAAAATGCCTGTTCGTCAAAAATCTCAAACCACTTTCCGAACTGGAAAGGAACTGCTCATCCTGGACCAATTTTCGAACTTGAAAAATGACTATCCATAAATCAATAGCACATCAGTGCTCCCTCCCAACCTGGGAGTCATCTCTTCCTTTTTAATAAGGAAGTCGTCTTCACGAGCTCCAACTTGTTTCTGAGTATACAAACTCTTTCATCTTGGACAGAGGCTTTACCAAAATATCTGCTTATTTGCTCATTTGTGGAGATATATTGGAGAACCACTTCTCCTTTCTGGACCTCATCACGGAGAATGTAATGCTTGATATCAATGTACTTCGGTCTTTCTCGAACACTGGTTTTCTCTGAAGGCTTCATATAGCTCCGATCATTATATCATAGTTGGATTCAGTGATTTTGTTTCCAGCTAGCTCATAACATCGTGGCAAAGCTCAAACTTGAACATATCCAAGTGGCACTTCTTCTGTCATCATGAGAGCTTGTCATGGATTGGAAATCCATCATCCTGGAGTTTTGAGTAACCATTCTGATACAATATCTCTGTTATAGAAAGTTTTCACCACGCTTCTACTGTGCATTAGAGGTTCTGTACCAAATTGTTTGAATCCATACAAGATCTTCTTCTATTTGCATACAAGAGTCTCTTTTTGGTATACCTCAAAGACTTTGAGGTTGCTCTACATACGCTTCTTGTTCAATTACTATGTTGAGGAGAAAATTCCTTACATTCATCCGATGTAAACTCCAACCCATGGATATTGCAGTAGATATAATGTCTCAAATAGAGACATGTCTGGAACAAGCTATCATCATAGTCCTCTCCCTCCATCTGGGAGAACCTTTAGCTCTGGATCTCGCAATGGTTTTATTCATAAGTCTTTCATACACTGTTCTCCATCACAACTTTCACTTCTTCTACTTGACTGCTTCTAGTGGGTTCATACCAAGTTGGCAGTGTTGTGATTCTTGATATAATGACTGGTTGTTTTGGCTTTTCTTTCTCTCTTGGAATCTTCATGTTGTTCCTTATGTTTTTCTTTGGCTCTTGGGTCCATGGAGTTTCCTATAGATTCCATGCCCTGAAGATTCCAACTTCTTCCTTTCATCATAGGATCATGGATGGAATCCATGGATACTTTAAGGCTTCTTTTTGAATAAGACTTCTTCTAAAGTCAAACTGAACACGTGCTGCTTTTCATGGTTTCTACCATTGATGGGAACATGGATAGATACTTCATCATCTTCAATGGATCATATTATTTAGGATTAGCTCCCTCCTAATCCTCGCGTCATGCATGAATGCATGCTCTTCTTTTGGAATTATATAATCGGCTCCCTCCATCTAACAGAGTCCACACTTCCATCTACATCCTTATTGCCTTCTGCAAAGTGTCATAAGTCTTTTTCCAATTTCCTCTCGATTGCTGATTTCTTTCTGTTTTTACTTCCTCAAGTTTGATTCTGATTTCGGCTTATCTTGCAGCTGTTACTTATGTTAATAACTTCCACACGAATTGTTACCAGGGGTTGTTGATGTACTTCATCCTTTCATATGTATTGCCTTACTTGCAGTCATTGTGATAGAAATCCTTATCTTGTTGTTCTTCCATAGGTATAGTTTCTCTTTGAACATATTATCTTCTAAGAAATAGATATGTACAGAGAATATGTAAACATGGTATGTCCAAGAATTATGAAGAATATTGTTACCTTGTCTTAGAAGAAGAAGTCTGTTTTGTCCTTCTTGGCCTTCTTTGATGATTCTCTTTCTTCGCCAACTGATGCTTCGTGTGTTTCCTTCCTTTTCTTTAACTCGGGACAAGAATTATGAAGAATATTGTTACCTTGTCTTAGAAGAAGAAGTCTGTTTTGTCCTTCTCGGCCTTCTTTGAGGATTCCCTTTCTTCGGCAACTGATGCTTCATGTGTTTCCTTCCTTTTCTTTAACTCGGGACAATGATTATTGTAGTGACCATATTTTCTACAATTGAAGCATTGTGTTTTTGACATATCTTTCTCTTGATTTGGTTTCTTCCTGGAGACAAACTTATTTTTATTCCTGAAATTCTTGAACCTTGCCGCGAAGGCTTGATCATCGTATTTCTTTTGGGGTTTCTCTTTTGCACTAATCCTTGATTCTTCTTGTGCACATCAAGTCCAAAGTTCTTCAAATGTAGGATACTCCTTCCTTGTGTTCATGCTTGCGGCAAATTCATCCCATGTCTTGGGAAAACCATTGAGTACTATATTTACCAATTCCTTCTCTGAAATGATCTCTTCAATAGCTTGTAGTTGATCTCTTAACCTTAGAGATTCTTACAAAGTATGATGTTATGCTGTCATCATCATTCATTTTCATGTCACAGAGCTCCTTCTTTAGACTCATTATCTGTCCAATGTTTATGACTGAGAAGATGTTTGTTAGGGCATCGTACTTCTTCTTAGATGAGTCAAGATGGGAGATGTAGGGTATCAAGTGGTCTTTTATAGAGTCCACTATGATACTCATGGCATTGATGTCACTATCTTTGAACTTCTCCAAAACTGCAACATTATGAGGTTCCTTCTCTTTCCCTTCTTCGAATTGTGGTTCCACGATCTTTCCTTTCACGATATCCAACACTTTATTCTTGGCAAGGATGAGGTCAATCCTTGTCTTCCATGCTCTAAAGTTAGAAGCCCCTTCTAACTTGTTTTTTGACTTCATAGAGTAAGTCATAATTGTTTTGACTTGGTCAACCTTTGACTTTGACCAAAAACTCAAACTTGATGTCTTGGCTTGCTGAGAATACCAGGAGATGTGCTAGACTAGGGCGCACTAGTCTATCCAAAAATTAGGTCAATCTCTTCACTTAAGGTGCCTCAACAAGAGGATTAGGGTTTCGTTGCTGCAACAAAAAAAATTGGTTGCAACTGCAACTGTAACTGAGCAGCAAATCCTCCCAATCTATCTTCCAACGGTTAGATTGTCTGAAGATAGTGTGGGCCCATAACCTATTAGAATATAATGGATGTGCTCGTTTAACCATGGACAATATAACAGTCTTATCACCCAACCATAGGCCGAAGCCACCCCCGAGCACCTTAACCTTGACAGAGAATGATTCCAGAAGCAAACCCTAGGCTTAATAGCCAAACAAAGGTGGCGCACCTCTCTCCAAGGATATTGCACCAACCAAGAATAACAAAAGCTGATCAGAGAGTCCAACCTAGAAAACCGAAAATGCAGATTGCAGAACTGCTGGCAGTAGTTGCTCCCAAAACTTGCGCACAAACTGGTCAATTGCAGTGCACACAGGTGTACTTCTGCAGTTCTGAGAATGCTGGCAAAATAAACACTGACCTCCTATATTTATACTGTTTCTGCCAGACTGCCTTGGCCGACTTCTCATTCTGGGTGCTAATTACTTAGTATATAACATTTCCTTTAGCCGACTTCTTCTCTTGGAGGCTAATAACCTAATACAAATCATTCTCTTGAGCCGACTTGTCTTCTAGGGTTCTTAATCAATTATTTAGGATTTTTTCTTGCTTCCCGGAATATTCTATTCTTGTCAGGTTTACACGTGGAGGTAAATACCTCCCGCAGCTACCATAATATCAACAAGAAGCATCTGATTCTACCACAAAGGTTTTGTTGAAGTCAAGAGCTGCTAGGACAGGAGTAGTGCACATGGTTTGCTTTAAATCTGTGAAGGCTTGTTTGATAACACGTGTCTAATGAAATGCATTTTTCTTCAGAAGCTCAGTCAAGGGCTTAACAATTTTTCCATAATGGTGTACAAACTTTCTGTAATAGCATGTGAGACCTAGGAAACCTCTTAGGCGCTTTAAGGTCCTGGGTCGTGGCTACTCTTGCATAGCTTGTATCTTTTTGGGGTACACTTTTACCCCTTCTCTACCCACAATGTGTCCCAAGTATTCCACTTCGCTAGCTCCAAAGGAAAATTTGGGATTTTTGACAAACAATTGGCGGCCCTAGAGCAAGTGAAGGACTTTTTCCACATAAAGAAGGTGGCTATCCCAAGTGTGGATGTAAATGAGAATGTCATCAAAGAAAACCAGGACAAACGTCTGAAGGTAAGGTTTCAATATTTTATTCATGAGACTTTGGAAGCTGGATGGGGCTTTGCAAAGACCAAAAGGCATGACCAAGAATTCATAATGTCCTTCATGAGTTCAGAAAGCAGTCTTCAGAATATTTGCTTCCTTCATCCGGATCTGGTGATAGCCGGAGCGAAGGTCTATTTTGGTGAAGACGCAAGCACCTTGGAGTTCATCCAACAAATCATCAATGACAGGAATGGGAAACTTATCTTTGATACTCAGTTTATTCAGGGCATGAAATTTAGGACACATGCACCAAGTACCTTCTTTCTTTAAGACCATCACCATGTGGGAAGAGCATGGGCTGGTACTAGGGCGAATTACCCCTGCCTCTAGTAATTCCTATACCATCTTTTCTATTTCATTTTTTTTGGAAAATGGGTACTGGTAGGGATGTACATTGGGGGGTTGATTGCCAGGAAGGAGAGGGATGCTATGATCATGCTCACCCCTGGAGGGAGGTAAGGCTGTGGGAACCTCAAAGACCTTGTGGTACTTGTCCAATATTAATTGCAGGCTAGGAGGAACTACCAAAGAGGCCTAATCAATGACCTGGATGGCATGAAATTGAGCAATCACCCCATGGTGGCCTTTCTTCATCATTTTTTCCATCCTGCGAGAGCTGATGATTTTAAGTGAGCTCGCTTGGAGACCTCAGAGGGTATAGGTGTGAGCTTCTTGGTGGAAGCTCATATATAATTCTTGATAATCCATAGTGATTGGTCCCAGAGTGCGAAGCCATTCCACGCCCAAGACAATATCACAACCATCCATGGAAATAGAGAACATGTGGGTTTTCATATGATAATCACCCATTTGGAGTTTGGCATTCTCACAATGACCCCCACACTTCATCGTACCACCATTAACAACGAGGATTTGAAAATTAGAAACAGGGCAGACAAAACAATGGGTCTCCTCAGCAAGCCTGCGATGAATGAAATTATGGGTGCTACCACTATCAATCAACACCACAACTGACCTATGTTTGATGTAGCCCTTGATCTTCAATGTCTGTGGGGCCAAAATACTTGAGAGGGCATGAAGAGATATGACGGGTTCCTTTGGTTCCACAGGGTTTGCAACGAAATCTTCTGCGTGAACACAAGGTTGAACATCCTCTGGGTCAGGTGTCTCATCTGATGGTATGTCTTCATAGATGGTGTCTCATTTGATGCATCAATCTGGAAGAACTTTTGTTCCCTACATTTATGTCTCGACGAGTACTTTTCATCATAGTAATAGCAAATTCCTTGCTTATGGCGCTCCACCATTTCTGTGGGAGAGACCTTTTGGACCTTCAAGGTTTGTGTCAGAGTTGGGTGAACCCCGGGGCGAGCACTGTTGGTAAATGTAGCCTTCAGGGGTGGATCCTGAAGGATGGTCTTTGCTTCCCGTGCTAATTGGCATGCCTACAACTAGGTAATAGGATGATTAATGCTCACATGAGCCCTGATGGCTTCCTTTAAGCCACCGATAAAACATTCAAGGTAAAATTCATTAGATAAGCCCTCAGTTCTGATAGCCAACTGTTCAAACGCTGTGATGAAGTTTGATACTGATCCAGTTTGGCACAACTTAGTGAGCTGTCCCAAAAAATGAGATTCCCAATCAAAACAAGCACAAACTGCTTTGGTGAACATGTTCCAAGTGGGGAGTCTGGGATAACATTTCTTATACCACTTCCACCACTTACATCGTTCTTGATCCAGGTATAGAACCCCTACATGGAGTTTGGTCTCATCATCCCTAATATCATGGATGGAGAAGTATTGTTCCATTTGAGACACCCACCCTGCTGGGATGGATCCATCAAATTTATGCATGTCAACTTTGGGCACCTTATTCCAAGAGTGTGTAGAACCTCAAGGGGGGTGGGACGACTGCGTATGCGGGGTTGTGATCAACAGGCTTACCCTTGAGGAGTTGCATCATAGTCTCGAGTTGCTGAGTTATGGAAGCTTGGAAGTCATTGTGCATGGAGGTAAGTTATCCTCTAGGAATGACGTCCTAGAGTCCATGTCTTCGTGTCTCTGAGAGTGGGTGGTAGGCATGGTGGAGGATTGAGTAGCAGGTGAGGTGTCGGGACGAAAATCTGGGCCACAAAAATTGATCGGTACCAAGGTGATCAGGACAAAGAGAGGAATCCAATGGGATAGGTCGCAAATAAGGTGTCCCGAAAAGGGTTGGGTTCGCGGGGTAAAAAAGACTGAAAAGTGAAGGGTACCACTGCGATCATAATGAAGAGAGGAATCCAATGGACTAGGTCACAAATAAAGGTGTGGCTAGAAAAGAGGGTTTATGGTTCGAGTGGGAGCAATGACGAAAGATGAAAAGTTTAGGGTCGAGAAATTTAACGGCCAAAACTACCAGTTATGGAAGATGCAAATGAAATATTTGTTGAAATATTGTAACTGCAAAGAGTATTCTTAATATTTTTGATATATTATTTATAGGATCAATCCCCATTGTGGATTGATCATGTCGGTTATTGTAATAGGACCAAATCCCCTTTTGCGGATTGGTCAACAGACAATTATAATAGGCAGAATAAGAAGTCGGCCCTAGCGGTTAATAAGAAGACCCAGAAATATAATAAAGGTGGGTTTACCCACCCAGTTGGAGAAGTCGGCCCTGCCAGTGAAGAGGCACTTCACACGTGCCAGACTTGTATAAATAAAGGAGGCTAGCGCCTCACTTGGACATAACTCACTTGCTCATTCTGAGAGACAAGTTCTGATCCGTTACCGGCAAAGGAGAGAGAGAGTGGCGCATATCTTGGAGAGGACTTTCTGTTTTAGCATAGAGATCTCTTGGCATTGTATTGACTATCTATATTAATGAAGTTTTGCTGGGTTTTCTTCCCCTAGAGGGTTTCCCAGGATAAATGCCGTGTCTCTTGTGATTGTGTATTTCTCAGTGATCTTGGATTATGCTATTGTTATCTAATGAAATGCAAACATCTATAATAATGGCTTAAAACATTAACATGGTATCAGAGCCAAGCTGAAGGAAGCATCTTTCGTAAGAGAAAAACGTCACTGTTGCAGTACCTGCAAATTAAGGTTTTTCAAAAGTGAATCTTTTCAGCCCTAAAACTATCTAGAAAGTTGTGCCCTCCCCTAAGGATCAATTTGGCATCATCAGCGCACCTTTTCAGTGGTTAGATCTCTCGGAAAGTGAAACCCTAGTGAAACCAAAGTACCAGAAAACCAGAAGCACCAGTCCAGAAATTTGCAGATCAAGTTTGAGGGGGTAAAAGTTGGATTTTCGAAATTCTGACTGCACCAGCTAACTTGCCTCAGCTCAATGCATCTATCCTCTGGATCAGATTTTCAAAATTCGAAGTTTGAAAAATTAGGGTTTCCTCATAAAACCCTAAGTTGCAATCTCAGAACCAGTTGCAGTTGAGGTACCAGTTGCAATGGCAGCCGTACTACTAGTGGCAGTGACCCTTGAAGTTTTTAAAGAGTTGGTAATGATTACCGCTGCTGCCAGATGGTGCCACCACCCGCAAATGATATCAGAGGTATGTACTCACATATGAATAATGGTTAAACCTTAACGAGCATTTGCAGGAGAAGGGATCTCTTGCCATAGATCCAACACATTCAAAGGAATGATGCAACCCAGGTGTGATTATTATGATATGCATCTATTTTTCATGACATTATTTTAATCAGTGTTGCATGTTAAAGCTATGATCAAATTATTAGAAGGATTGAAAGTTGATCACATAACTTATCCTCTAACCTAAACTTCTGTCAAGATAGCGTATTGTCTTAGTACATCAAACAAGTTGAAGAAAGCACTCGTCGTCTTGAGTGAAGGAGACTTGGAAGAAAAGCAAGCACTCATTCCTGAAGACAAGGCTCCAGGTTTGATTAAATCAAGTTGATAAGATTCAAAGGTACACATGGCAAGTTAATGACTATAGTTGAGATAACAGTGTTTGTAAAGTATTATACCTGATAGCATGTGAGCATATAGAGGTAAATGCTTTGATACAACTAACACCTCCTCAAGGAGAAACCTCGTGTGTTAGTTCCAGGTTGCCATGGAAGAATGCTTGGTCACAACACTATGAGAGTGTTGACCGCATTTCATATTGTATTCCTTACCTTTAATCTTTGCTTCAGATAAATTATAAGTGATAGCTCTAAAGGAGCTACTGTGATGATTGTTCGTGCTATTGCTTTATATTATCAAAACGATATTATTCTTGCTTGTTGTTGTGTTGACCTTGCTCCAGGTCACATGAGAAAGCTATAGCGAAGGTTGCAGAAGACAACATGCTAAAGAAGAGATCATAAATGAAGCAATCATCATTGAAAGAGAAGAAGGTGACTTGCATGAGCTAAAGGGTCACTCAGAAGCTGCCATGACCCACGCTATTGAAGAAT
>JZKD02S0505186.1:450690-470748 GCA_000966675.3 Picea glauca | reverse complement strand
GTGCCCTCTGGAAACTGGGAAACAAGGGTCTGGGAATCCTACTCGCAGAGGTGTATGTGCGAGAGGGTGACTGGGGTCTACTGCCTGCTCTTGAGTTCCCTTGTGCTGCATGCGGGACTTGTGTGTCTGGGGTGCCCACTCTAGCCAATCTATCAACCACCTGTGCCAATGACTGAGACATGGTCTGTTGACTAGCTAACATATCGTTGATAACCTGCATGAAAGATGTCTCTAGATCTACGGGGGCCTTGCCACTATCTTCTGGTCGCTCAGATCTGTCTCCTAGCATCCTCTCTGCCTCACGCTCAACCTCACGCTCTGCCCTTCTCTCTGCTTCTCTCTGTGCCTCTTCCTCTTCCTCTGAGCTAGGAGGAAAAGGGGGAAAATCAGGCCTATGCCTTCTTTCCTTATGCCTGCTGTAAGTGACATATTTGTCACCTATGTGTTCACGACCCTCTGGGTCTTCTGTTGCACTCATTGTCTTTAGTCACAGGCTGGCAGGACTAAAGCTATGATACCACTGTAATGTTCCTGACTTGGCTAGTCTAGGAAACGCTGATAATGTGTGTGTAGGATCAATCGTTTACAACATATAAATGGTCATACAAATAATAAATGCAACAAAGGACTGCAAAGTTTATATTATGATATCTTTGCGGATTACAAAGGTCGAATGCGGCTGAATAAAATGACAACACTCGGCTAGATCAAAAGACAAAAGGATCTTAGCCGGAATACAAATAAACAACTAAAGATAATACCCGAAATATGTGAGCACTGCGTAACTATTGTTGAAGAATGATGGAAGACCTGTGTGATCTTCCCGGTGACTAGGGTGTGTCTCTCAACACCAAAATCAGCCAACTGGTGTCTTCCTCCTAGAATCCACTGAACTATCTCTCCTGAGATGCACCTCTCTCCTCAATGACAAGTCATAATCTGCATAATGATGAATTAGGTTGCTGACCTTTCCTTTATAGCTTTCCAAAACCCTAAATCATGCTGGAACCCTAATTCACCGTTGACTTCTATTTTTAGCTCATAATGACTTAAAAGCGCTTTTAACCCTTTTTAGCTCAATGTCACTTTCTGAATATAACACCTGTCACTGGAGTGACCTCTAGTAACCCTGTTTACCCCTCTTTGGCCCTGGCTATAGTCTAATGAGGCGGTTTAGATCATTAAGCCTCCTCTCTGGAGCTCCTATTTGGAAATGGACATTACAATAGATTAATATAAATAGAGGATGTTTTAGCTCATTTGTACACCTAGTCAGAGCACAAGTCTTGTGGAGAGCTGTAGTTGCAGTTGCAAGGAGGAATAAGGGTGTATGGTCATGTCTTGGTCTTGGTCTCTCTCTAGTGCTATCAAGTGATATTCTTGGTGATGTACTAGCTAAGTATGGCACAAGTTTGAGAGAGTAGTGCAGCTGCAACTGCTGCAGTTGTGTATGGTACTTGTTCTGTGGATATGGAGACTCTCTCTTGTGCGCTACTCTTGGAGAAGGAGCGCTCTGCTTGTCTTGAGTTGTTGATGTAGTTAACAACTAGGGTTTATTTGTTGGTTCTTGTATGGCTTTCCATAATAATTATGTCAAAGGTTAAAGGTGCTCGGGGGTGGTTGCGTGCCTATGGTTGGGTGACAATATTGTGATATTGTCTATGGTAAAACGAGCACATCAATTATTTTAACAGGTTATGGGCCCACACTATCTTCAGACAGTCTAACCACTGGAAGGTAGATTGGGAAGTTCATTTTCAAGCTCGTTATAGCACCAGTTGCAGTTGTAGTAAGGTTTTGTAGCAGCAACAAACCCTAACCCATTTGTTTGGGCACCTATAGTAAAGCTTTTGACATTCTAGTGCGCCCTAGCCTAACACACCTCTTGGTAAAACGTCAGGTTTGAATTTTTGGTCAAAGTCAAAGTCAAATTTTGACTGGTCAAAGTCAAAGGTTAACTCATGGTCAAATTGATTATGTGGTCAAAATTGATATTTCAGAGTTTCTAGCTTGTTCTAATCATTGAACCTTCTGATTCCGTTTCTAACCTCTCCTTGTCAATATGGTATCTAGTTTCAGATTAGAAGACAAGCTGAACGATACTACAAAGATTTCAAAGGTATGGACTTGTATATGTCTTTCAAGTTATATATTCTAGCAAAGCATGAGTGTGTTTGCATAGAATGTACTAGAGACCTTGTCCAAGTAGTAATCTTGGATTCAATGCATTCAAAGGAACAAGCACACCTTCCATAGCAGTTGAGGCTTCAAGTTCCATGTTTGATTAAATTGATAAGTTTCAAATTTGCACATACCAAGGTTGATAGTTGCTACATTATCAATTGTGAAAGTAGTATTTGAAAGGTTCTATTACTGCTAGATGCAATGAATACTTGATAGCATGTGAATACTATTGATATAGATGCTTATTGTACTTGTTTGCAAAATGAACGAATTTCTCCTCTAGAGAGATATTTCTTGTTTTGCTTCCGAGCAGGTCATCTTGGTCATACTTTGATGATCACCATAAAATTGTTATTCATTCTTGTTACCATAGATATGTTCTTATGAAAATGCTATTATATTTGAAATACTTTTATTGTTCTTGTCTCGGGCAGGTTATCTTACAAGATTTCATGGAGGCTACCATGAGGATGTATTTGTTTGTTCCAAATAAGTTACTATGTAAGAATGTTGTATCAGACATGGAAGAACCACAACGATCTACACCAAGATAAGACTAAGAAGAGAAGATCAACTTGAGCTCATGAGATCATGCAGAGAAGTATTGTGCTTCAGATAGAACTTTTAGAGAAAACAAGAAGTCAAAACCATATTCTAGTTACAAAACCCTCCACCTTTGAAGAAGAAGTCAAGCAGAAAGAATAGAAGGAAGTTGTAATGGAAGAATATCAATCATGAAAAACAATGTATGAAAATTGTGCCTAAATGAGTTTACAAGATAAAACATGTAGTGGATGAAAGTATCGATAAATAGAAGGAAAGATTTGTGGCTAGAGGGTTCTCCCAACAGGAGGGAGAAGATTATGATGAGACGTTTGCTCCGGTTTCCAAATATACATCTATCAGAGCCCTCATATCTCTAGCAACATCCATTGGTTGGAGTTTACATCAGATGGATGTAAAGACCGCCTTTCTCAATGTAGTAATTGAGGAAGAGGTATACATAGAGAAACCTCAAGGTTTTGAGGCACACCCACGAGAAACCCATGTATGCAGATTGAAGAAGGCCTTGTATGGACTCAAGAAATATTCAAGAGCTTGGTATGCACGTATTGATAACTACTTGACAAGACTTGGATTTTCCAAGAGTCACGTCGATCCAAATCTCTATTACAAAGTTGTGAATAATGCACCTATGATTCTACTATTATATGTTGATGATTTGTTCCTAACAGGTGTAGAGCCTCTAATTATTCAATGTAAGAAGGAGTTAGCCACTGAATTTGATATGAAAGATATTGGTCTCATGCACTACTACTTGGGATTAGAAGTATGGCAAAAGCATGGTGAAGTCTTCCTAAGACAAGGGAAGTATGTTGTAAAGATCTTTCAGAAGTTTGGGATGATGGATTGCAAATCCATGACAACTCCCATGGCAACAGATTTGAGGAAGTTGAGAGATTCCAATTTTGATCCAGTAGACTCGTCCCTGTACCGACAGTTGATTGGATCCTTGATGTATTTGGTGAATACTAGGCCAGGCATTTGCTTTGCTGTGAACATGTTGAGCCAGTTCCAGGGGAAACCTAGACAAGAGCATTGGATAACTGCAAAACATATCTTGAGATATCTTCATGGGACGATAACTTATCGTTTGAGATATGTCTCAAACAGTGATATACAACTACATGGATTTACTGATTCAGATTGGGCAGGGGGTGCATATGACAGAAAGAGTACTTCTGGTATGTGTTTCAGTTTGGGATCTTCCATGATATCATGGGCTAGCAGAAAACATAAGTCTGTTGCACTCAACACTACAAAAGAAAAGTATATTGCAGCTTGTGATGCTTGTACAAAAGTAGTGTGGCTCCGTAAGCTGGTTTCTGAACTGCTTGATTAGGTGATGGATTCGACCGTGATATATTGTGACAACCAGATCTGTGTGAAGCTCTCAGAGAACCCGATGTTCCATGACAGGTCGAAGCACATTGAGATCAAGTACTATTTTCTCCGTGATAAAGTCCAGAGGGGAGAAGTGGTTCTCCAATATATCTCCACTGATGAGAAGACTGTAGATATTTTGACGAAGCCTTTGTCCAAGATAAAGTTTGCATACTTGAGGGACAAGTTGGGGCTCTTGGAGATTGCTCCCTTGGTTGAAAGGGAGGAGATGACTTCCTCGGTTGGGAGGGAGCACTGATATGTGGCATCATGGACTGTCAGTGAGCTGCAGATTTGTATCATGCTAGTACAACTTAGAGATGGTCATACAACTTATAGATGATGCTTGCATGATGCTAGATATGATCATGCTAGTACAACTCAAATATAATAGACGGTTGCAGTTGTTGATATAGTGGCCTGAGGAGCATCGTGCTAGTACAACTTAGAGTTGGACATACAACTTAGATATGATGTATTGCCATCATGCTACTTATGTTCATGCTAGTACAACTTAGAGACGATGTTGGTGAACCACATCATGCTAGATATGGCCATTCGAGTACAACTTAGATGTGACATACAACTTAGATATGATGTATTGACATCATGCTAGATATGTCATGCTAGTACGACTTAGAGATGGCCATACAACTTAGAGATGATGCAGGGGGCTTGTGTCATGCTAGATATGATCATGCGAGTACAACTTAGATATGATGCATTGGCATCATGCTAGATATGTCATGCTAGTACGATGTAGAGATGATCATATAACTTAGAGGTGACACAATGAGACACTGATCTACATCATGCGAGTACAACTTAGAGGTGGCATACAACTTAAATATGATGTATTGACATCATGCTATATATGTCATGCTAGTACGACTTAGAGATGACGTAGATGATACTCCAGATCACGCCAATACAACTTAGATATGATGCATTCACATCATGGTAGTACGGTTTAGAGGTGATGCAACTAATGCCATTGTTGATGCATGATGATATCAAATGATATGATTTGATTGCTGTGGAGACTGTATGTCTTTGGACAATAGCTGTATACTACTGTGATGGATGTGTTCCACTGGTAGTGACTGTGTGTCACTGGTTAGTAGTCGTGTGCTACTAGGAGTGGTTGTGTACCACTGGGCCGTAGTTGTGTACTGCTATAAATAGAAACAATTCTGTTTTATTGAATGACATGGTAGTAGCTGTATGCTACTATCTAACTGCCAGGGAGACTACCACTAGTTTTGGAGATGATTGCCAACTAGATGGATAGTCAGTGTGATGGTGGACATAGATTCTCGAGGGGGAGAATGGTCCAGGCAGAACATATCTCTAGTGGACAGACATTCTCCTTGACAGACATTCTCCTTGTGGAGAATGGTCTAGGTTGACAGATGGCTGATGTATCATGGACTGGTATTTTCCCAAGGCACATATTGTGGCTTGATTAGGAAAATGGTTCATGATCGATATTCTCCTGAGGCACATTTATTGGCCCAACGTCCTGATTAGGGTGGTTGATATGGGACCGATATTTTCTAAGGCATATGGGTAGAGATTGATCTCTATGGTACATATGACCCGATTAGAAAATAGTTCGAGACTGTCATTCCTATAGGAATGGTCTCTGTAGCCCATGGCGTGGCTTTAAGCATCTGGGATAATTGACATTCTTCTAGGACGTAGGTTCAGATTAGAAGAGTGGTCCTTGTAGCCCATTGTGGGGCTTTCAACATTTGTTGGGACAACTATTCTTCTATGACGTATGTCCGGATTAAAAGAATGGTCTTTATATCACTCTGTTGAGTGGGTGACTCATGTGAGACACTCTGTGGAGTGCGCTGAGTTCAACACATGACTTATTCAACATCATACCCGATTACTCAAATGGAGTATGGCCTCGAGGGATGATGCAAACGATGATGTATGTTGATGCCAAGGTGCTATCAGAGGATATTGATAGTGATGATGATGCTCGTGACTTGATCTGTGTGATCATGAGATAGCCCGTGTGGCTATGATGATGCTATCGACATAATGGTTTGTGTGCGCTCAATACGATTACCATTAATACCTCCCTAGCTAGGAGAGAGTGTTGATGTTACGATAGCTGCAAGAGGTATTAACCTCCACGTGTAACCTTTGACTAGAATGGAATATTCTGGGAGCGAGGGAAACCCTAAACAGATGTGTGAAAACCATAGAAGACAAGTCGGCCTAGCAGAATACATAATATTAGAATATTATCTTCTAGAACGACAAGTTGGCTCCACAGGAAAAAAATAAACATAAAATATAATTACCAGAAAGTCAGGTCGGCCTAGCTAGAAAAATCACTGGAGAAATTAATATAAATAAAGGACGTTTTAGCTCATTTGTACACCCAGTCAGAGCACAAGTCTTGTGGAGAGCTGCAGTTGCAGTTGCAAGGAGGAATAAGGGTGTATGATCATCTCTTGGTCTTGGTCTCTCTCTAGCGCTATCAAGTGATATTCTTGGTGATGTACTAGCTAAGTATGGCGCAAGTTGTTAATATTTTTGGTGTAACTACGGAAGATATTATTGTATATTTGTTTTGTTCAAACCTTTAAAAGGTTATTCTAATTAGATTGTACAAGTCAACTCAATAAAAATTATTATATTATTGGTATTTTACTTATAATTGTAAAAAGCCCCATTGTGGCTAGTCGACCTTGTTTTTATGGGTTAGTTAGGTCAAGAGACACGTCTCTTCAAGAGACACTGTTGTGTATAAATAGAGGATAGGTTCCTCTCATTTGCACACACACACACACATACACACACACACACACACACTTCTCTTGTGCATCTTGGAGCACATAAGGAGGTCTAGCGCACAAGTCTCAGAGACTGGTTCTTTTGGTGTTTTTGGTCTTGGTCTTTCTTGGAGAGCTATAACGCATCATTGTACTGGTTGAAGGAATCTATATCAAGGATTTTGGTTGCTGGGTTTTCTCCCCCACAAGGGTTTCCCAGGATAAAATTTGTGTTCTATTGTATCTGTGATTGTCTATCTTTCAATGATTCTATTATAGCTGCTATTGGATTAAATAACTGTAACTGTGTAACTAGAAATTTTAAAATTCGAACATGGTATCATAGCAGGCCTGAATAGAAGCCAGTTGCAGGTCTAGAAGCCTAAAAGGGAGTCGTTTTCAGTCTAGAGATAGTTTCCGGACAAATCAAGACCATCAGGAGGTTCGCCCTAGCCTAGCACACTTTTCCAGTGGACCAGTTTTCCAGTTTGCAACTGCTGTAGTTAGGGTTTCACCTAAACCCTAAGGTTGACGTTTTTCCAGTTTCTGGGGCAATTTTTACAAAGCAATACCACCAAGCAGCTCGCCTTAGCAGAGCACACCTACTGGTAAGTCCAATCTTTCAATTTTGGTCATATTTTTGTGTGGTCCCAAGCAGGATGACTACCAGAACAAAGATCGATGAGAAGCTAGATGGAGCTGATAAATTCAGGGCCTGGAGGTACAAAGTAAGCCTCCTTCTTGAAGAACATGAACTGGATAAGTTCATTAGAGAAGAGGTTCAAGAACCTCAAGGAGATGAAGCTAAGGAAAAATATAAGAAGGACATAGTGAGAGCAAAAAGGATTATTGCAGAATCCATTAAGGACCACCTTATCCATCATGTATCATCATTATCTTCTCCAAAGCAAATGATGGACACCTTAACTCATCTGTTTGAAGGAAGCAACATAAACCGAAGAATGAATCTGAGATCTCAGTTGAAGAATGTGAAAATACAGAACTCAGAAGCCATTCACCCCTACTTCTCAAGAGTGAATCAAATCAAGGAGCAGATATAAGCCATTGGTGACTTAGTAGAAGGAGAAGAGATGGTGATGATTACCTTGAATGGCGTCCCAAGGTCATGGGATGCATTCATCCAAGGAATTCGCTTAAGGAAGAAGCTTCCCAAGTTCAGTAGGATTTGGGAAGATTGTAACCTGGAAGAAGCTATGACAACTGCAAGAGAAGAAAAGATGGCAGATGAAGATCAAGCACTAGCCGCCCACATCAGGAAAGGAAAGATCAAGAAGGAGCATTCTTTACCTAATAAGTTTAAGAAGGGTCAAAGAGACAACTCAAAGATTAGATGTTACTGTTGTCAGGAATTGGGACACTTTGCTAGGGATTGCCCCCTCATTATGGAAACTAAGAAAAAGAAATGAAGTAAGAGGCATCAAGCTCACACAAATGAAGATGATGAGTCTCCCAAGAAGGTTGCAAAGCAAGATGAATCAAGTGATGAGGATTATGTTCTTATCTCAGCCCTCACAGGAACTGTTACTCATGGAAGCGACACTTGGTTGATAGACAATGGTGCTTCCAAGCACATGACAGGTTATGAAGACTCCTTATCTAACCTTATTCATAAAGATTTACCTCACAAGGTGAAATTGGGTGATGACTATCAATATCCAATCAAAGGTGTTGGAGAAGCTTCCTACAAGTTAGACTCAGGCAAGCCAATGAAGATGAAATAATTTCTCTATGTTCCAGGTTTAAAGAAGAATCTTCTCTCAATTTCGGCATTGGACAAGAAAGGATTTAGAGTAGCATTTATTGATGGTCAAGTTCTTATTTGGCGTAGAGGGAAGACCCTTGATGACACAATAGTGATTGGAGTTGACGAAGGAGGACTCTACAAATTAAAAGGAAATTCAGACTCCGCAATGGTTCATGATATTGTGAATCCCAGTGAACTATGGCATAGGATATTTACTCACCTACACTACAAAGCTCTTCCGGTTGTGAGCAAAATGGTGACAGGTCTTCCAGAAATCCAAGAAGGACCAGATGGTGTGTGCAAAGGATGTGCACAAAGAAAGAACGTGAAGCACTCCTTTCCCAATAGCGATAGCAGAACCAAAGGAGTTTTGCACATCGTGCATTCAGACGTGTGTGGATCGATGTCGGCAACTTCACTAAGTGGGTATGTTCACATAAAACTTGGATTTATTTGTTAAAATAAAAGAATGAAGTTTTTGGAAAATTCAAAGAGTTCAAGGCTCTGGTAGAAAACTTGACAGAGCGAAAGATAAAGACCTTGCGATCAGACAATGGAGGTGATTTCACCTCAGAAGAATTCAAGGAGTATTGCAAAGAAGTTGGGATTAAGAGGGAGTTTTCTACTCCCTATAACCCTCAACATAATGGAATAGATGGAAGGAAGAACCAAACGATCATGGAAGTAGTAAAGGCCATGTCAAGATCTTCCTATGCATTTGTGGGTAGAAGCAACGAAGACAACAATGTACATGCATAATAGAAGTCCCCACAAGGTGCTTGAAAACAAGACATCTGAGGAGATGTTTTCAGGAGAGAAGCCAGAAGTCATCCATTTCAGAATATTTGGTTGCCCTGTATTTTTTCACGTGCCCAAGGAAAAGAGGACAAAGTTGGACCCTTTTAGACATAAGGGCATATTTGTTGGTTATAGTGACACATCGAAGGCTTACGAGATATACATTCCCGATCACTGGAAAGTGGAGATCAGTCGATATGTAACCTTCGATGAGAATGCAACTTTCAATACATCCAAACAGATCCGTGCAGAGGAGGTACATGAAGAAGAGAATGAAGTTCCTAAAGTTCCAGAGGCAGTTGAACCAGAGGAAGTCATTCCAGAGGATCATGACATGGTAGAACCTCAGAAACCAGTTGAGATACCTTCTCGCAAGAGAATACCAACTTGGGCACACGAGCTTATCAGAGATGCAGAAAGAATTGGTGCCCTAGAGAAATCTTTTAGGGAAAGTAAGAAGCCGAAGCCGTATTCCAACTATGTGGCATGCTTGTGTGACATAATGGATGCAAAACCTTCCAGTTATGAAGAGGCTGCAGAAAATCAAGTATGGAAAGATGCCATGGAAGAGGAATACAAGTCCATTATGCAGAATGACGTCTGGGATTTGGTTCCCAGACCAAAGGAAAAATATGTGGTGTGTTCGAAATGGATCTACAAGACGAAACACACAGCTAATGGCAATGTTGAAAAATATAAGGCAAGATTTGTGGCCCGAGGTTTCTCTCAAAAGGAAGCAATTGACTCTGAAGAGACTTTTTCTCCCGTAGCAAGATATACCTCGATCGAGACTATACTTTCATTGGCCGTTATGATGAAATGGAAGGTGCACCAGATGGATGTAAATACAACCTTCTTGAATGGTGAAATAAAAGAGGAAGTTTATGTGGAGCAACCACTTGGATTCGAGATACATGACAGGCAGACTCATGTGTGCATATTAAGGAAGGGTTTGTATGGATTGAAGCAGGCACCCAAAGCATGGTATGGTAGGATTGCCAATTTTCTGATGAGCTCGGTTTTTACCAAGAGCATTGCTGATCCTAACCTTTACTTTAAGGTTGAGGATGGTGAACCGATGATTCTACTGCTATATGTAGATGACCTGTTTCTAACAGGTGCAGAAAAGATCATCACTGAGTGTAAAAGAAAATTGGCTGTAGAATTCGAGATGAAAGATTTAGGAATGATGCACTACTTCTTGGGACTAGAAGTTTGGTAGAGATCAGATGGGATTTTCCTAAATCAAGGAAAGTATGCTGTGGAAATATTGAAGAGGTTCGAGATGTTAGACTGTAAGGCCATGGCTACCTCGATGGTATCAAATCTAAAGTTTTAGCAGGATACAACTTCAGAGATTGTGGATTCTACCTTATACAGGTAGATAGTGGGCTTGTTGATGTATTTGACGAACACAATACCATATATATATTTTGCTGTGAACACCCTGAGTCAACATCTAGAGCAACCCAGACAAGTTCATTTGGTTGCAGCAAAACATGTGTTGAGGTACCTTAAGGGTACTCTAGATCATAGTCTCTAGTATAGATCTGACCATGAGTTTGGATTGTATGGATACTCAGATTCAGATTGGGCCGACAGTATTCCTGACCGGAAGAGCACTTCAGGGTACTGTTTCAATGTTGGCTCTAGTATGGTCTCGTGGAGCAACATGAAGCATTCATGTGTGGCACTCAGTACAATTGAAGCTAAGTATGTGGCAGCATGTGCAACGAGCAAAGAAGCAATGTGGCTTCAGAAGCTGATGTCTAGGTTATTTGGTCTCAGATTGGAGGCGACCTGCATTTGGTGTGACAACCAAAGTTGTATAAATTTGTCAGAGAACCCGGTGTTCCATGACAGGTCGAATCATATCGAGATTAGATACTACTACCTCAAGGATATGGTACAAAGGGGATCAGTGAGGCTCTAGTTCGTGACTACTGAGGAATAGGTTGTGGATGTGTTCACCAAGCCACTGTCGAGGACGAAGTTCGAGTACTTCAGGGGAAAGCTTGGTGTGGTTCCTCTTCAGAGGGAGTGATAGGTGGAACTCATCCAACATGAAAAAGGGTTGGCATTGAGTCTGGTGGTTCTCATCCAGCATGAAAAAGGGCTGACACTGAGTTTGGTGGATCTCATCCAGCATGAAAAAGGGCTGGCACCGAGACAAGAGTGCACATGATCAATCACTGATGCATCCCGGGGAGTGGATGTCCTGGGGACATGTTGTAGCTATTGAGAGCTACCCACAGACCTTGGATGCATGGGGTGAAGTCATGTTGCACTATGGATATCCTAAGATGTATAGATTCCCATGTTCAACAATCAATGGATGTGAGCTCGTGTGGTATCAAACTTGAAGTCTGTGTCTGGAAAGAATACATTCCTAGTTAAGAGGGAGTGTTAGTATTTTTGGTGTAACTACGGAAGATATTCTTGTATATTTGTTTTGGTCAAACCTTTAAAAGGTTATTCTAATTATATTGTACAAGTCTGCTCAACATAAATTATTATATTATTGGTATTTTACTTATAATTGTGGCTAGTCGACCCTGTTTTTATGGGTTAGTTAGGTCAAGAGTCATGTCTCTTCAAGAGACATTGTTGTGTATAAATAGAGGATACGTTCCTCTCATTTTCACATTCACACACACACACTTATCTTGTGCATCTTGGAGCGCATAAGGAGGTCTAGCGCACAAGTCTTGGAGACTGGTTCTTTTGGTGTTTTTGGTCTTGGTCTTTCTTGGAGAGCTATAACGCATCATTGTACTGGTTGAAGGAATCCATATTGAGGATTTTGGTTGCTGGGTTTTCTCCTCCACGAGGGTTTCCCAGGAAAAACTGTGTGTTCTATTGTATCTGTGATTGTCTATCTTTCAGTGATTCTATTATAGTTTCTATTGGATTAAATAACTGTAATTGTGTAACTAGAAATTTTAAAATTCCAACACAAGTTTGAGAGAGTAGTGCAACTGCAGTTGCTGCAGTTGTGTATGGTACTTGTTATGTGGATATGGAGACTCTCTCTTGTGCGTCACCCTTGGATAAGGAGCGCTCTACTTGTCTTGAGTTGTTGTTGCAGTTAGCAGCTAGGGTTTATCTGTTGGTTCTAGTATGGCTTTCCAGAATAATTCTGTCAAAGGTTAAAGGTGCTCGGGGGTGGATGCGTGCCTATGATTGGTTGAAACTATTGTGATATTGTGTATGTTAAAATGAGCACATCAATTATTTTAACAAAGGTGACCACTTTCCAAGGTACCCAAATCTCAACAAACTCTAGGGTACCTCCTGGAGAGATAACAATAGGCTCCAACTGTGGACACATGCTCTTCTTGAGAGGATGTGAGAGCCCTAGAATGTCAACCTACATACCTGAAACAATCTCAAAGCAAAGCATCAAATGTTAGGAGAGGGAATAAGACATGAAACTTTTCCCTTCCTAGAAAGCAAAAATAAACTGAAACAAAACCCAAATTGCAATCTAATCTATGAAATGAAACACTGAAATGAAAAATTGAACTAATGCTCATGATAGAGCTTATTCCAATCAAGAAAAAAATTCAATTAACATTAACAAAGCATTACTCGATTGAAATCATATAATCAAAATTTGAAAGAGAACAATAGCAAAGTGAAATCATCTAAACTACATTAATGCTCATCTAAAGAGCTTATTCATCCTACCTATTCTAATCAAGGAAACAAAACATGTCAAGTAAAATAATATAACCAATGCAACCAACATATAAACTCATCATTACCTTAGGTTTTACATTTGTGTTTAGTTGCTAAGTAGAGGAGTGATATGTCAAACATGTAGCAAGCATATGTTGGTAACTCTTTCATGACCCGAAAAAATCCTGCAATGGGATAGGGATCATCATGAAAAAGAGTTACAACGGAGTACCACGCATCCCCTATACCACTACATGCTTATTCAATCCATGACTCAACAGGGCTGATGTACTTAATGTTCTCATCGCTAGCATTGAACCACTCATCAATGTTACTCATTGCATTATCAAGTAAAAGAGGCTTTGATGGTGGCTCCAACTGGAACCTGCATGAAAAATGCTGCTCTCTCTGGATGTATTTAATCACATACCCACACATATAATGAGATAATAAATAAGAAATGATAACAAAAGGAAACTCACACCTTATGGTTGATTGTTGTGGCGTGGAAAACTGAGAACTCATGAAGTATCTCTGAAACTAAACATGTTGTGATCGACCTACCTCTGTGACCCTCAAACTCTCATATGCATCAATGTTCTCGGTTTTTGTGCCATCATGTTTCCCATTTTGTGAAGGACTTCCCACCGAGCCGTTCCCTTTCAAATCACTACATGAGGTATCATGAAAATCCAATGGTTGAAAAGAAAAATAGGCTATCAAATATGCACTTTTGTCTGGAAGTGGGAGGGTGGGTTCTTGAGTATTACTGTCATCAATGCTTCCCTCATCCCTTTGATCTTCAATAGTGTCTTGATTTTCAATGGAAAGATGAGAATATTCTTCATCATTGCACCCTACTATGGTGTCTTCCTCTTCTTTATCCAGGTGGGTGATAGGGATTTCTTTCATATCAACCACAACCCTATCACCCTCTGTAAGGTAAGACTCTTCACGGTTGTTTTCCTGTTGAGATAACACATTAAGATCTGTCGTAAGGTCTTCTTCGTCACTGACTTCCTTAAGGATTTCGAGGTAAAGTTGCCATTCCTTGTCCATACTTGCCTCGTCCATTTCTTTGAGGCTTTTCAAATAAGTCCATTCATCGTCCTTTTCTGAACTTGGGTGATCATGTGATAACAACTCATGGGAAGGGGAAGAAGGTTGAACCTCTTCCATACAAATCATGTGATCTTTGTTGCTACTATTGATCTCAATATCTTCCATAGGAATACCAAGACCATCCTCAATAAGTCTCTATGCAGAATATAAATCTCTTATTTCGTGGACTAGGAGAAACCAACTTGCTAAATCATAATCCCACCTTAAACAAAATGCTTCCAAAAACTCTACAAAAGGCGGAAACATGCCTTTTCCAATACCTTCAGACCACATATGTCTAGACCATTTCAAACTCATGCTGAAATATTTCATCATGACATCCTCATGAAGGAAGTAATTTTTCTTGCAGTATATGATAAATGCAGAAATGTGTTTCACAACTGAATCCCCATATCCATAGAAGATGGGTAGGTCTTCTGACCCATATATATGATTGTGGGGAAAATTATTCATACCTGAAAATTCAATCAAAGTATAACCTTCTGCTAACTATGGAGGGAGATCCTCCATATTTATTAGGAGGATCTATAAGGAAGGCTAAAATGAAAATCTGAGACGAAAAATATCTATGAGAATACCACAATGGAGTCGCCAATACATACCTCACTTCTTACCTCATATATTGACTTTTTGTCTGTACCTATTTATTACGTTTTATTCAAGTGGAGTCGCCAGGGGGGATCCTGTAAGTTAGAAATGATAATATAAATCTCACCAAGGTACAAACACAATCTTACTAGAGATCAGACAATGTAGTTGCCAAGGTTAAAAACTTTTAGTTGCTGTGTACTTTTATTATTTTTCAATGGAGTCGCCAGATGAGATCCTGAAAGGTTAGCATATAAATCCAAGACAATCTCATCAAAGTACAAAGCAATCAAACTTACTGATGTATATGTCGTTGGGGACCATTTGGTTCAAAAACCTGGTTCCCCGACAATGGTGCCAAAAAAATGTTACCGCCCAAACTAACAATCCTACAAGGTCTTAGATTGCTATGGGAGCAACACAAGGGATATGTGCCCAATGTCACCACAACACCTATCCTCTCCTTGTTCAAGCCCAACTCCCACTTTCAAAAGGATTTGGGAGGCTTCCCTATCATACAACACAATCACCTTACCCAACCGATTAGTAGATCAATGCCTTAACTAGCGGGCTATGGTGAAGGGGTAGGAGTTAGTTGTTTAAAGTCCGCTGATATACAATTGATTTAACACAAAAAATAAGGCTATAACGCATAAAATAAGGCTATAACAACAACAAAATAACATTCAAATCGTCACAATATATAGCTATAATACACAAGATCGGATGTTGATAACACTTACCAATGCTTGGAGATTTGTTTGGGAAAAATACCTTGGTAAAGTGGACGAAAATGAGATGTAGGCTTGTTGTAAATGACTGCAGACTTGCGTCAAATATCGACTTTCCCTGCTTAAAATATTCAGTTAAAAGCATACAAACTAAGGGGAGATAATTACCCTTGGGGAAGGGGACTCCAAGAAAAAATCCCAAGGGTTCTTAGCTCATGAAATGTGAAATTACAACAAACTAGTATATGTATCTTTTTGTATTTTTATATTTTTACAAAACAAAAAATTAAAATAATTTGGATTTTTCGAAATAATGTTGGTTGAGAGAAAGTGCACTTACCTTCGGTCTTACCTTTTCACCTTCAAGTGTCGGTTGCGATCACAATAACCTCTAAGTTGACTTTAGAATTTGAACTAAAGGACATGTTAGGAGTTGATGGATTATCACCCCCGCCTTAGTCTAGAAAGAATAGATTGATCTTGGATCCTTGCTAGGAAATCTTCCAATCGATGGTCTCCAACCACTAGATTCGCATGGGTGCAGAGGCAAGCTATTCTCCTTGTTGAAGATATCCTCTAAAGGATGTGTCCAACCCTTGGATCCTAGCCCCTCGACACCACCAAGGGAATGGATGAGGCAGCTAGCCTAGATCCTTCCCTCCATGTGACTATGTAGCCCCTCAATGGACCAAACTCTTGTTAAGTTTTGAGCTATTATTAGGTTTCTTTTTCAATTTACTAGATAACCATAGCATATATAGGATCACTGAGAGAAACACAATCACAAGATACACAACATTTATCCTGAGAAACCCTAATGGGGGAGAAAACTCAACAAAAACTTCCTTAATATAGATAGCCAATACAATGCCAAGACAATAAATCAAAACACTAGAGAATATCCAACACTGAGCAATGCGCCTCTCTCTTCCTTCTTCTCCCAACTACAGCTACCAAACTTGCGCACTTGATGAGCAAATGAGTGAGTAATCAAATGAGGCGTTGACTTCCTTTATTTATACAAACTGGCAGGTGCTGGAAAGGTGTCTCTTCACTAGGCAGAGCCAACTTGTCTTCTTAGTGGTTAAAACCGCTTTAATTATCCTGGGGGTCGACTTCTCAATTTGCATAATATATTTAGGGTTTGACCAATCCACAAAAGGGGATTTGGTCAATTACAATGCCCGACATGATCAATCCACAAAAGGGGATTGATCTAATGAATAATAACTCAATAATAAATAGACTACTCTTTGCAGTTACAATATTTCAACAACTCTTGATCTTACAAATCAACCCAAACATAAACTATCATTTCTTCTATTAAGAACTATTACTCATAAGCCAAGAGGAGATAGCATAGAAAAATAAACCATAATACTCAGGAGAATAAAAGTTCAACTAAAATGACATAATGATCTCACAATTCATCAACGAGCCAAAATGAGAGGAGTAGCTAGCCTTATATAACAAAATTTGTAATTGCTAGTTTCTAACTCATAATTAAAAATAATATATTTGACTTGTTTTCCACATGTTGGAGACTAAGTCACTTACAAAACATTTTTTTACATCAAATAACCCACAAAGGGTTTTCCTTGACCAATCATGCAACAACTAGTAAAAGAGAGGCTCCACTTGTTTGATTGATATCCCAACAATCCACTTTTTTTTCGACCCAACAACTACTTTAATTTATGACCAGATATGTTCACTCTGATGACCACTTGATTGGATGGAAAAACAATTTAAATAATTGGGCCACGATTTGGCTTTACAACTCAACGTTCTATTCCAATTTGACTACTCTGCTGATTTTCATTTATGGTGTCTTTGTTTGAGTGAGGGTCTACAACTAGTTTGACCCCACGACTACTTGATTGACGACTGAGCTAGTGTGGCGGTTTTTCTCCATGTGTAACAATTCATTTAATTTGCGGGTCCTTCCTAATCCATGACTTTGCATTAATAATGAAACAATTGGCTTCTTTTATTTGCGGCGGCCCCATTGGTGGCTGCTAGTTCAAATGGAGGATCCCATTATAACATTAGTGGATGAGCTAACAAATTTAATTCAAAGTGCACTTACAGAATGCAAAAGAGAAAAAAATAGGAAATCTGAGACAAACTGCTTTCCGGTTAATGCTTGGTTTGATGAGGAATGCAAAAAAACAAAGAAAACTTTTAAAGAATCAAACTAGAAAGAAATAAACATAAAAGCCTACAAACAAATTGTAAGAAAGAAAAATGTTGATTTCATGATCTCAAGCAGGGAGGAACTAATCTTCTTGGGGAAAATAACCCCAATTTGTTTTGGAAGGAACTTCAAACGAGATAGAAACAAACTGAAAATAATATCACAACTTATCAATGGTTTGAGTATGCAAAGCAACATACTAAGGTTGATCCCCCTCCCTTGGCCAACACTACTGCTAAGCTCTTCACCGTGCAAGAGATTGAGGTGGGTATAAAAAATTTGGGTGTTGGAAAAGAAAAAGATTTAGTTGAACTCCAAGCTGAATATCTAAATTGGGGTTCAAAAACTCTTGCACCTCACATTATGAAAATTTTCAACAATGCCATTCAACATGGATTCCCTACATATTGGACAATGAGCCTAGCAATACCGCTTTTCAAGAGTGGCGATGTCAACAATCCTGCAACTATAGGACCATAATGATAAACCCCTTGTTTGCAAATTTATTCATAAGTATGCTAGAAAATAGAATCAACAAGTGGGCGGAAGAAGGAGATCAACGTGCTAAAGGGAAAACAAGTTTTAGACCTAAACACTCCACTATTGATCACTGTATAACTCTAAGGCACATCATTGAAAAAGTGTGGGAGAAAAAAAAGGAAGCCTTTGTTGCTTTGTCGATTTCAAAAAAGATTTTGACACGGTCCCTAGAGATAAGCTTTGGCATAGAATGGAGGAACTTGGAGTTCTTATGCATCTTAGAGCAGTTGTCCATAGGCTATATGAGGAGGTTAAAGTCAAAATCAGAACGTCAGCTGGTATCTCCAAAAGTTTTAGCAGTGATATTAGGTCAAGGAAGGGTGCCCATTGTCCCCTACCCTTTTTGGTTTATATATAGACAAGCTTGAAGAGTGGTTAAACTTGCAGGACGGTGATGGTGCTCTTTTGGGCAAGTTTGTGATAAGGCTTCTTTTGTATGCAAATGATCTTATTTTGATTGCTAAATTTCTCTTGGGTTGCAAGAACACTTAATTTCCCTTGAGCACTTTTGTAGAATAATGGGGATGCAAGTCAACACTAGCAAGATGAAAGTGGTAGTATTCTCTAGCAAAAGAAAACATAATCGGTAGTTTTCTCTAGCAAAATAAAACATAATCAGCATAAGTTCTACTTTGAAGGAAACACTCTTAAAGAAGTGGCAGATTACAAATACCCCGTAATTGACTTCAACAAAAATCTAAGTTGGGAAGGTTGTAGAAATAAAATAACTTTGGGAGGTTGGAAAGCATTTTATGCTTTCCAAAATAGGTGTAGAGAGGCAGAGCTATGGGATTGAAAGTTTACACAAACTCTCTTTGGGCTTTTAGTGATCCTGGTGGTTCTCTATGGTTGTGAAGTGTGGTCCAAGTACATCTGACTTACAATGGAAGCAAATTGAGAAGATTAAAAAACACTTGATTACAAACAAGTTTAAAATTAAAAGTTCAGTCCCTTATGATATCATGTTTAGTGAAATGGGGGTTGCTTTTATTGAAGCGATTGCTATGGTATGTCTCATAAGATATCTAAAAACAAATTGATGGTCGTTGGCCTAAGGTCGTCTTCAATGACATATTGTGCAAAAGAAAGAAGAGATGGATGCTACACAATATTAAATGGCTTAGTAAATGGGATATTCACTTGAACATGTGCCCTACGAACAATAGAGAGATAAATGCTTTTGTTATTGATAGGTTCCACAAGCGAACTTGGGATAAAGGGATAGGGAGAAAGAAAGAGTATTATATTGAAGAGTTTAACCCCACTTACAATCATCATCAAAAAGCGTACATAGGGGCCAATATATCTTGGAGAGTCAAAATGCTTATTGCTCAATTAAGAACCAATTCCCATCAACTCCGTTGTGAAACCAAGCGTTGGAAAAGACCAAAGGAAGCTTGGGAAGAAATGGTGTGTATGTTTTGCACCTCAGAAAAAGTGGAAACAGAAAAACATTTCATTTTAGAATGTGAAGCCTTCAAAGACAGTAGGGAAAACTATGTAAGTATCTTGACAACTAGCTCTTGGGATAATTTATTTAACGAGGGGACAATGGAGAAATTGAGGGAACTCATCATCAAGTTGAACAGGAAAAAGGCTGAAATGAAGAAATCAGTATGTGAGGCGGTATGTCCCATAGACTATTGTTAGCCTCGTGGAAACTAAAATAATTTCTTCTTCTTCATGTCCGCTACCACTCTAATGTTACATGAA
>JZKD02S0505186.1:429500-450640 GCA_000966675.3 Picea glauca | reverse complement strand
GATGCAAGTCAACACTAGCAAGACGAAAGTGGTAGTTTTCTCTAGCAAAAGAAAACATAATCGGTAGTTTTCTCTAGCAAAAGAAAACATAATCAACATAAGTTCTACTTTGAAGGAAACACTCTTAAAGAAGTGGCAGATTACAAATACCCCAGAATAGACTTCAACAAAAATCTAAGTTGGGAAGGTTGTAGAAATAAAATAACTTTGGGAGGTTGGAAAGCGTTCTATGCTTTCCAAAATAGGTGCAGAGAGGCAGAGCTATGGGATTGGAAGACTACACAAAATCTCTTTGGGCTTTTAGTGATCCCCGTGGTTCTCTATGGTTGTGAAGTGTGGGCCAAGTACATTTGACTTACAATGGAAGCAAATTGAGAAGATTAAAAAACGCTTGATTACAAACAAGTTTAAAATTAAAAGTTCAGTCCCTTATGATATCATGCTTAGTGAAATGGGGGCTACTTTTATTGAAGCAATTGCTATGGTATGTCTCATAAGATATCTAAAAACAATTGACGGTCGTTGGCCTAAGGTCGTCTTCAATGACATATTGTGCAAAAGAAAGAAGAGATGGATGCTGCAAAATATTAAATGACTTAGTAAATGGGATATTAACTTGAACATGTGCCCTACGAACAATAGAGAGATAAAGGCTTTTGTTATTGATAGGTTCCACAAGCGAACTTGGGATAAAGGGCTAGGGAGAAAGAAAGAGTATTATATTGAAGAGTTTAACCCCACTTACAATCATAATAAAAAAACGTACATAGGGGCCAATATATCTTGGAGAGCCAAAATGCTTATTGCTCAATTAAGAACCAATTCCCATCAACTTCGTTGTGAAACCAAGCGTTGGAAAAGACCAAAGGAAGCTTGGGAAGAAAGGGTGTGTATGTTTTTCACTTCAGGAAAAGTGGAAACAAAAAAACATTTTATTTTAGAATGTGAAGCCTTCAAAGATAGTAGGGAAAACTATGTAAGTATCTTGACAACTAGCTCTTGGGATAATTTATTTAACGAGGAGACAATGGAGAAATTGAGGGAGCTCATCATCAAGTTGAACAGGAAAAGAGCTGAAATGAAGAAATCAATGTGTGAGGCGGTATGTCCCATAGACTATTGTTAGCCTCATGGAAACTAAAATAATTTCTTCTTCTTCTTCATGTCCGCCCCTTCATGTCCGCTACCACTCTAATGTTACGTGGATTTTCAATTAAAGGGGGGGCATCACTTTGTTTTAAACTTTGGATACATGGTTCCTTTGATCAAGTGGTGACTTCTTTTAAAATATAACAATTTTAATAACCATGCCACCATGCCATGGTTCTTACCCAAATCCGCCCCTCTGCGTAACTTATGTGCGCTTTAAACCAAAAGGCCCCTTCACTTCATAATAACTTTGGACAAAGGGGGCTTATCCAATATTATTTACTTTTTCTTTTTGGATTAAAAACTCATAATAAAGGAAGGGGGGCCTTTTCTTTACTATTAAAATATAATAATTAAAAAGATAATGTGCCCTTGTCTTTTTCACCTTTACTTGGGATATTGTATAATATTCCCTTTTTAAAAATTTGTCCCCCTTCGTAATGCACTTCCTTCACATTATCATTTTAATTCTAAACTTTGGGCAAGGGTGGAGCCTTTTAAATATAAATTAATTTTCCCTCTTTTGCATCACTTAGGAAAAATCATTTAATGTGCTTTTTTTTAGATGCCACCTTAATCCGGTTTACCAAATCCATGAACAAACTCTCGGATTGAAAAATTTCGAGACATGTGTTTTGTTCGAAATGAGATTTGCTTCACGTTTTCGCTTGAATTTAACCTTGCATGCTGTGGAACGACTTTCTTTTGCCACGTTTCCTTCATAAATGTGCTTGCAGGAACCTTCAACAATTGTTTTTTGTTTATAATCTGGCCTTTTTTCAAAAAAATCAACGTGGGATGTCAAGTATGCATGAAGACGGTTAATCTGAGCCCATGTTGTATTTTCATCCTCGGGACCTGTGCATCGGGATTTGTGAATTGCCTCAAAAAATGTGCAACGATGATAACTTTGTGAGACTGCCATGTTGAGAACAAAATGATAGTGCACCATGGCCAATGGATGCCTACATACTCAATATGAGATAACCATGCGGGAAGACATAGGTGTGCATGACATGGATTGAACTAGGCCCCACAAATTGCAATCACCCCTACATAAGACATGTGGCTTCACACAATCATGTATCCCAATAGATTCGTGCCACAACCTCCAATCCTATCCAGGATGAGAGATGGTGAGACAAGGACATAAGGGCACTGATCATTATCGGACTAAGTTTGGAAGTCCACTACCAAAATCATCCACTATGGTTTACCTAGCTTTAACTTGCATCCTTGGGCTTCCAATGGTGTATCCAAAATGAAAATTGTTAAGGTTTAAGCTATTATTGAGTTTCTTTTCATTTCATTAGATAACAATAGCATAGATATGATCACTGAGAAATACAAAATCACAAGAGACACATCATTTATCTTGGGAAACCCTCATGGGGGGGAAAACCCAACAAAAACTTCCTTAATATAGATAGCCAATACAATGCCAAGAAATAACTCAAACAAATACAGAAAGTCCTCTCCCAAGAATGCGCCTCTCTTTCTTCTTTCTTCTCCAACTGCAGCTCCGAACTTGTGCTCTGATGAACAGGAGAGTGTGTGTACAAATGAGGCGCTAGCCTCTTTATTTATACAATCTGGCATGTGACTTTTCACTGGTAGGGCCAACTTCTCAATCTGGGTGGTTATAACCACCTTTAATTAATCTGGGGGCCGACTTCTCATTTTGCCTATTACAATTAGGGTTTTACAATCCGCAAAAGGGGATTTGGTTATTTACAATACCCGACATGATCAATCTGCAAAAGGGGATTGATCTAATGAATAATATATCAATAATAAATAGAATACTCTTTGTAGTTACATTATTTCAACAAAAACTCTAGGGTACTATTGAATTTTAACTATGCTAAGCTCAAGCATGAGATTTATTTTATTTAGCATGTACTTGAACCATAAACAAATGCATCTACACCATACACAAGTGCTGCAATAAACAAGATCACAAGAAGAATTACCATGCACAAGAACACAAGAAATATCCTGGGAAGCCCTTCTACTCAAGGGAAGAAAACCCAACAATCCTTTGCTATATTCTCAAGAGGAGATCCCCTAACCATAAAACCCTAATGCACACAAGAGGGTGCTCTACAACTTTAAAACTTGTGCCCAAGAGAGGTGTGCACTTCAGCCTTAAAATACACTTGCTGAAATTATGAATGTCAAGTGTGAGTGTGTTTCCTCAATGGGGAAATCACCTTTATTTATACAAGACTAGACACAACAATAGGCGTGTCTATTGGCACAATAGGGCCGACCTCAATAACTCAAAAATATAATTATTTATTACAATAAACCTTAATTATCTTTCACATATGGTGGGGCCAACTTGTACCCTTTACATCACAATTAGGGTTACGAGTAAATCTTACACTTAGACAATATAGAAAGGGATCCACATGTCCACTAGTTCTCAACCAATAGGGACACGTCCACCTGTGCTCAGACACAAGGACTGTTGACGCTTAAAAACACAACGATGAATACTATGCTTGTAAATGATTGCCAAGCTCTATTAATTATTTATATTAATAATAAACTAGTAGGTGGGACCCTTTTGTAGACTTGTGGCGCTATGATGGATATGCTGCGCTTATATTTTATTTGCTATTGTGATGGTACCAACACAGTCTTCTACAGTTCGATGTTTCAAATTATGGTTAAAATGTTATGGAGACATAAGATGATTGGTTGATTAATGCATGACATTGATAGCTTTGATGACCACTCTCTTATTATGTGAAGGCTACCCTATGGATGAAAATAAGTTTTTTTTGATATTACCAAAGGTGGCGCACTATGCAAATGTGATATGGAAATGGTTATGTTGTTGATTTAATGCTTAGTGCTATGGTGAATTCGCTGGCTCGTACGTTGAATTGAATGAGGTTGGGAGAAGAAGTGACGTGCATTTACTGCACGTCACTCAAACAACCCTCGAAGCCCGTTACCTTAGTCATACTTGCATTTTTGTTTTTGGCTCTGGTGGTTGTTGATGCTCCACGTTATACGGTTTTGAAGGAGGCATACAGTCTAGTCTTATCCTTGCGCAGGATTTCCAGGTATGGGTTCCTTACTCTTCCATCCATGATGGTTTCTCTGCCCTTCGAATCACTTTTTGGCTGAGAATTGCTCTCGGTCTGTGTGTTTCTTAAGTTGTTATGGGATTTTTGAACTGTGTATTGGCGTTGTGTTCATGGTTTCTTCTGGTGATTATTCTGGACTGTTGGTATTTTAAACAAAAAGAATGGTTATGCTCTCCTTGTTGTGTGTAATCTTTGCATGGGTTTATTGATAAAATAACAGTGAAGTATGCTTGGTCGGCTTGGGTTTTGGGTTTGGTTCTCTGTGGAAATGTATTATTATGTTTAACAAGCTCCGAGCTTTGCGCACGGGTATTACAACCAGTCTTTGTGTTTAAGATTTTCCACTCAATTTTCGACTCTATGGTTGATATTTTCGATCATTCGGGTTGTAATGTGAACTGTTGAGAGTTTAAAGTTTTTCTTGCTTTGAGTTGGCAAAACCCTGAGTTGTTAGCTATCATAGCGTTACCCTCACTAACGTTGTTGCTTGGAAAGTAGTGCACAATCTGAACTTAATGCTCTAAAGAAGTAAATGGAAGCATTATATATGCTTTTGGTTGGGCACGGGTTGTGCTCGGACACTCATTTTAATGTGTTGTTTAAGGGTTTGCTTCTTTTCATTCTCTATTGGAGGTGTATGACTATCATTTGGTAACCCTCACAGTCGAGATTATGGTTACTTGTTATATGTATGTGGTAAATTTGATAAGGCACAAGCTGTCTGCGTTTTCGAGGATTTAGTCCTCTGATTGAACCAATTGTTCTTAATCTCCATTTGCTATGTTTAAACCCTAAATACGATCTTGATATTGTTTCAATCCAATCAAGGGTAAATAAGCTTTGTGTGTGCTTGGTCGATTGGGCATGATTTGGCTCTGTTTTTCGTAGGGCAATTTTAAAAAGATGTCTCTACATGCTAATTTATGTGAAGTTTGGGCTCATGAGTTGCATGTTATTTGTTGAATGTTATTTGAACCAATTCTTATGTTGATTATATTTAAAGGAGACATGTGTGTGAAAAGATTGGGGTTCGATTAAGAGTTTTAATGCCCAGTGGATTATGTCGAACAATGTTTGAATAATGGACAAATGGTGGTTAATATTATGCATATTCTTATTTGATTTTAAAGAATAAATATTATATAAATGGCTGGAATCACTGTGCGTTTTCTATTGGTTTTAAAAGAAAAAAATCTTTAGCATTGGAGTTATAGATGGTCGTGGCTCAAAGGGTTATTATGGTTATCATATCTATTGCAATGTTGTTATTAGGACTGCTATATAAATATTATATAGATGCAAAGGCTACTATAATTGAGTATTTCTGGGCATATGAATTGTTTTTTCGAAAGCTAACAAACAATCTGTTAATGAAGTAACAATTTAGATGGTGGTTTTGAGAAGTGAACACTGACTGAATTGTGGAGGTCTGAATAGAGTTATGTTTGATTGTTTGATTTCATTTATTTTTATATGAACAATATCCATATTATGTCCTTGTCATGCTACCACGTTTTGCTCATTATATCCCCCTCATAATCCCAATTTCATTTTTGACATCCCCGTTCTGTAAAATAAATTAAAAAGGGTCTATGTAACAACGACAAAAGAGATAACACAACAATGGTTGGCAACTGATATTTTGGTATATTTTACACAGTTAAATTATTTAATTAACCGCTGAGCAGTATTCGTGTAATTATCCCCCCTTATTATATCACCTTTCGCTTATTACACTCCCTCCATATGTCCCATGAACCCTGTCACCCCCTGCTCACTTGGCGATTATTAAATGGTTTGTTATGGATAGATTTGCATGTATCTCGTGTCAATTTCTGAGCCAAATCTTGATTCATGCAAACAAAATGTCATGTATGGTTTATTAAGGGCTTATTCACTGACAAATTGCTGCTACATGATGAGTTTCTTCAGTAGGGGCAGCCATGGAAAAAATAATAGAGGAAGAGGAAACTGGAATAGAGGGTCTAGAAGGCCTAGATTCTCCATTCATTTTGATGCTGATCCCCAGGAATTGAGCCAGCTGTTCCAAGCTGGGTTCTTTAATTGGATCATGCAAAGAATAATACAACCTCGACCAGAGAGACCCCCCTTCCAACCTCAAAACATCCTTGGAATTCCTGTGCCTCCTCACGTGTCCATGCAACCAGAAGTCCCTACGAATGATGGATGGCAAGAGATTGTCAATCCAGATGTCTCTCACTATCATGATTGACCCAATTTGTCATTACCTCCTCCTCCACCTATAAATCCTAATGTTCAGATTGCCCTTGTTCATTCACTTGTCTAATCTTCACATGCAAGCAAAAGACTTAAATTTGATATTCCCCATGTGAAAGATAAAGACAAAGCTGCTACTGCCTCCCCTTCCTCTCTCTCAAATGTCTCTTCAAAATACTTGTCCTCCCGCATGCATTTGAAGGATGATTGTTCTCATGTAATTAGTGAAATACAACCTCAAGGTTCAAATCAATGACATGCTAATTCCGATAAATCGAAGGTGGACAACAGTGATAAAATAAAAATTGCCTCTCAGAGTGGCAAGTATGGCTTTTAATTTATGTGTTTTTATGATTGAGTTGATGGAGACAGTGGCCTGCAGAAAGTTTGGACAACAACCTATTTTTTGGATAATGTGGATTATGTGGATATTTATATATTTTTGGATATGATTTAAATTATTTCTAATATTTAAATATTCAATTTTGAAGGTATTTAAGGGAGTTACATGGGTGGCATGTGTTGAAATGATTATCCATTTGTGTTTTATTTTATGATTTGAAAAGAATAAAAGACGAGAGTCACAAGGGGTCCCACCTACCTAGTTATTATTAATTAAGGACCCTTAACTATTATTATTATTATTATTTCTCCTAAACTAAATTAGTTAAGTCAAACTAACTTCACTAAAGATAGTAGTTGAACTACTTCAACTTATTTGGGAATCATAAAAGCTAAATGAGAAGAAGAAACAAGGGGAGAATAGAAGGAGAAAGCAAGACCACGATTTGTTCTTTTGATTTCATGAGATAGTTCAGTTTTCATTCATTCTTGAGTTTATTCAAAGCCTAATTCTCCTTTTGATAGCATGGTCCTATTGTAGACAACAAGGTTCAAAACTGAACCAAATCATTCATATGCTTGTTTTAGAGGTGTTGATCCATCCTTGATAGTCTGTATATTCTTGTATATTTATGGATTAAGTTTCATAGTTGATAAATGATATTTTGCAGAGTCAAATTGACAACAGTCTGTGGCAAGCTGATCCAGATTATAAATTTTAGTTTTTACTTCTTGTCAGATTCCTTTTGTATGGTGTTCATCGAGGATCTCTAAATTAGACTTTGGTCCATGCCTTCACAGGGGTTTTGTAAATAGAAAAACACTTTTGATATCTCAGAATGAAATAAAGCGGATTGCTATTCTGTCTCATTTGTGTGTATTTATGACTTGATTACTTTTTCTTTTTTGATCTCCATATTTACTTTCTGTAATATGTATCTTTTTCAGAAACTTATATAAAATTTTATGTTATTGGAAACATTCTTTTCATTAATAAATCAACCTAAACCCTTGTAATTCATACTTGTGGATTAAGAAAATATTTTTGAGGCTATAAAACATAGGGTGACATTCCCAACTATCTTGTCCTAGCCAGACAAGATTCGAAAATGCTTGAGGAAGATAATTCATATCTTTTCCTCAACATTTATTTGGCGACCATACCAGAGAGATCTTCCATATCTCTTTGGTTGATTGTATTCGTGATTGTAATTGAATATTTCTGCTTTCGATTCTTTCACTATTTTCTTTTCCTCATGACAGTACATGTTACAAGGCAACCCAATATTGAGCTCGGTCTTAAAGACCATACCAACATTTCTTTAACTTTATTCAATACCATCTTAGAAACCGCTAACACCCGGGCTGAGCTTGAATGCTCGTGGGCAGTGATTGAACAAGACATAAGTGTCTGAGAATGTTGGGAGGCCAGGCAAATGAAGCCTAGGAATAATCTATAGATTTCTTTTTCCTAAAGTTTTGATATTCTTTTCATGTCCTTAAACCCTCGCATCTCTAGGAGAAGAACAGGTTTATCTCCTGAAATCACCCCTATTGCTGAAATAGGAACGATAAATGTTGTTTTTTCAACCCAACAAGGTACTCCAAGGAGAAATTTGTTTGATTCAGCTAGTTCGTGTTTCTCTCCCTTACCCATCATTCACAAAATGTCATCCGTGGGTGGCTCTGGTGGCACTGGAGGCGCTTCTTCATCTCAACCTTCAGCCTTGTCAGTGACTGGTAGCTTGTATAACCCTCAAGTCCCTGTCCAATCTACTGCCAACCCCACCAAGGTCAGAAAGAAGTATGAACTCTTTCAATTCAAAGAGGATGCTACTACTACCCCGTGGCATGTATCCTCTCCCCTGAACCTAGCACCTGCTACTCGTCCACTTCCAAAATTCAAAGAGCATCTCCCTAGGTTTTCAGGAAATAACACAGTGACTACAAATTAACATTTGGTGGCATTCTCTAATGTCTGTCACAATATATGAGCCAATGACAATGATACTTGTATGCACATATTTGTTAACTCCCTTGAAGGGAAAGTAGCGGAAGATTTCTTTGATCTCCCTCCCAAGATTCTTTCCACTCGGGAAGAGTTAGTTTATTGGTTCAAATATACTTATGGGCAGTCTAAGAGTCCAGCTGAACAATTACGAGAATACAATAACATTGCATACAAAGACAGTGAGACTATCAAGTCTTTCAACCTACGTTTCACCAAGTTATATAATCAAATCCCTGAACTTATTCGCCCTCAGAACCAAGCCGCTTTTATGCATTACTATAATGCTCTACCTTCTCCTTATCGTCTTAGGCTTGAAGAAAAAGCTATTGACAATCTTGGTTCCGCTCTGCATACTTGTCTAGAGCATGAAGAACAACTTGAAAGAACAGGTCTTCCCAAAGGAGACTCAATTAAACAAACGAACATGTCTTCTCTCTTACAACTTGTACATGATATGAATAACCGAATGATAACGTATGAGCGAAAGGGAAATGTCCCTTCACTTACTCCTGGGGCCTCATCTTCTTCTTCATCACCTTTTAGGAATCCAAATGAAAACAACTTTCAACCCAAAGCCATCATGCCTCGCAGTGGGTGTAACTTTTGCGAGGAACATTACGAGGAAAGTACTTGTGAGGTAAAGAAGAGTGCAAGAGATAAAATCTTTGGCAAAAGGCCTGAAACTACCATTGTTGTTCTAGATTTCGCTGAACTAGAGGATGTCATGATCATAAACACTAGGATTAAATTCTATGCTTCAAAAGGAAAATATGATCCCCCTCTTACTTCTTCTAGCCCAAGCTCATATTCACCAGTTGCTATTGTACTAGCTACTAAAACTCCTAACAGTCAAGGAGTCCCTTCTCCTCTTCCCTCTTCCAAATATAATATTCTCAATCAATTGGCTAATATCAAGGCTGATGCTACTCTTCTGGACATGGTTTCCGTCCCTGAGCAATAAAAGCATCTGGAAATTTTCATGGAAGGAAAAGCTTCCACCATAGACAATCTCTCTGAAGAGGTAAAAGAAGAGGATTCTAGTGTAAATAGAGTAGGTGTAAATAGTTTTAGACACCCTGTAAAAAACCCTCCATTTTTCATTTCTGTAAAAATTATGGACAAAATAGCCCATTGTTGTCTGATTGATGGCGGTTCGGGCCCAAGCGTAATGTCGAAAATTATTATGGAAGAGCTAGACTTGTCTTGTACAAATGAAAATTCCAGGAGCATTCTCTCCTATAATAGTTCACAACAATCGACCATAGGTGAAATCAAAGACATGACTTTGGTTCTGTGCGCGCATCCTGAAATAAGGACAACCCTTAATATTCAAGTAATTGACATGCCAGTAAGCAATTATTCAATCATCTTAGGAAGAGATTGTCAAGCTTTGACAAGTGGATATCTCTCACTTGACGAGACACACTTATCCATTCCTCGGAATGGGAAGAACATCATAGTCTTAAGGGAGGGAAGAATTTCACCGTATATAGAAAGCATCCCACAACCTAATGTAACTATGTCGAGGAGGACCTAGGAGTGTATTCCATCTTTGTAGATGAGGATAACACTACCCTGGAACAAATTGACCTGGAGGATGGGATGTGTCATATGCACTTTGATGGTTCATGATCCAACGAAGGTAATGGAGCTGGAATTATCTTGTAATCAACTATAGGTAAAATTCACAACTTTTCCTATAGGTTAGAGTTTGCTTGCACAAATAACATCGACGAATTTGAAGCATCACTGCTAGGCATTGAAAATTCCTATAATTTAGGTTGTGGTCACCTTACAATTTTTGGGGACTCTGAACTTGTTGTAAACCTTGTACGTAAAATATATTCTCCTAGCAACAAGTTAATGAAACGCTACACCCAAACTGTTTGGGCGCTTATCTCGAACTTATTATCTTTTAACATCACTCATGTTAAAAGAGAACTGAATTCAATGGCTGACAGGTTAGCTATTTTTGCAACCTCTCCTACTCGACAACTTTTTCCACAAAGACCTGATTGTACTTTTCAATCTTTATATCGTCCTCATATCCCTGACAATGTAGAGTCATGGAAGGTCTTCCCTAGTGATGAAAACATCTGTTCTTTCATACAAAATGAACCATATAAGCCCAAGAAGATTATATCCATGGAAAACAACAAAATTACGAAGGGCTTGACTATAGAAAGTTCATTTTCATCGAGTGATGTAGGAAACAAAGAAAAGCATAAAGAAGAGGAGTCAAAAAGGAAAGTGGGTGAAACCGTTTCCTTGAACATTGGGATACTCGATTCCCCAAAGAATGTTAAGATAGGTGCCTAATGTACTAATGAATAAAAATTGAAATTCACTGAGTTACTTCGTGAATTTCAAGTTGTTTTTGCTTGGTCCTGTTATCACTCCAAGTGTCACCCCCATAATGCAAATGGGGCTAAGCCTGGTAACACATAATTTGTTTGTTTTGAAAAGGCTTGAGATCAGGGGTTAGGAAGACTTTAAAGAAATGAAAATACATTAGAAATCACTGCAGATCGGTGATGGACCATTGGGCTATGGAGTCATAAACAATCTACTCATTGAAGGCATTTAAGCTCCCTATTAGACAAAAGATTGATATAATGATGAAGAGAAGAATAAGAGAATAACATAAAGACAAATATCCGCTAAGAAAAGATTCTCTCCGCAAAGAGAACTTAGATGTGTCTGAACAATAAACAATGATAAATAGGCAAGCTTACAACAGATCTTCTACCGCATCAGGAATCAATCAATCAAAGGCAAATTCTAATCCTTAAAATAAGCAATACTTTCAAACAAGATGATGAATAGAACAAAGAACATAGAAGACAAATTTGATGAAACAACTCATATGAATCTTCAATAACATAAAATTTACAGCGACATGCCCCTCCATCTTACAAAATATACAATCATTACATTTCTCAAAACCTCCTTCGGTCTTGGTCCCCCCGACATATATTTTTCTTATCATTTATCTTATGTATTTATAATTTAATAGTAGACAAAGGCCATCCTGTCCTACAATTCTCGACCTGTCTTGTTCCTTCTGACAGAAGGAAACTCGAGTCAGTATGGGCTTGCAGGAAAAACTGCCCTCTGTGGTACTTCGGGTTGACAATTTTCTGTCTCTTCGGCCAGACCCCCCATGCTTTCATTGACTGATTCGGGCTGACAGTTTTCTATCTCCTCGGCCAAAATCTCCATGCTTTCATTAAAGGGGGAAATGATGGTTCAACCACCAATCCTTCTTTGATTAACTGCTTCTCCTCGAAATGCTCCTTTGATGATTTGGTTTAACTCCCAGTTTATGTTGCCACGCGCTGCTCTCGGATTGGACCTTATATAAGCATGTGATTGTGGAAGTTGTCGAGGGTGGTTTGGATCCACACCGCTTCAACACCCACAATCCACCACCAATTGCCACGTACCTCTTTAGCTATACCATGGTTTCGATTGCGGGACCGCTCTAGGATTTTAACGTTCGAGCACTTTGTGTCCCTGCAATGAAGTGTGGCTGTCAATCTAATCGAAATCTACGATCCAAGAACGACCTGCTTTTGTTGCCACGCGCTGCTCTTAGATGGGACCTCATAAAAATCACGTGATTGCGGAAGCTGTCGAGGGAGGTTTGGATCCACACCCCTTCGACCCCCACAATCCATGACTGAATTCCATGTACCTCCTTAGCTATACCATGGTTTCGATTGCAGGACCACTCTAACATTTTAATGTTCGAGCATGTTCTGTCCCCGCAATGAAGTGTGGCCGTCGATCTTGCTGCAATCAACGATCTGGGTAATCCTACCTTTGTAGTGCCCCTGCTAAATTTTATCCGTTTGCCAACTCCCGAATCCTTTTAACCATGTTTAGAGATGGAGCCAATTTTGGTGCTTGGGAGCTTCGAATGATGAGCAACAATAGCTCTCGGAGGACGATCTCCTGGATCCGACGTGGTGGCTGGAATGAATGCCATGCGTCCTCGACGAATAAGTTCCATGTGCTGAGGTGGAAAACACCCATAGAGTGGTAGGGCCCAAAGCGATGTGGCAACCTATCATCACTTCGGGACTTCGATACTTCAGCACTTCGGGGCTTCTGGATGTAGAGCATGGAAAAATATCGAAGTATCTTTCTCCCGGTTGACGTGACAACCTCTCGTTACTTAGACACTTCAGGCTTTGATAGCTTTTGAATGTGGGTACGAATATCTCCCGAAGTGACTTTCTCCCGGTTGATGTGGCAACCTCTCGTTACTTTGAAACTTTCGAGACTTCGGCACTTTGGGGCTTTTGAACGCGGGCACAAATATCTCTGATGTAGGAGCATCGCTCCACCTCAGCACATGCACCAACACGCCAACATGCAAACGTGCAATGGAGAAAGGGAGAGGCGCCAACCCTCCCATTTTTTTAAATTGAAAATAATCCTATACGAATTTTCGTGTTGTAAGGCTGATAAATGCCATACCATGCCTGCCTTTGTACAGGTAGTGGTTAGGGTTGCCATAAATGGTTACCTGTAGCGGGTCCAGATCGTAGTTAGTTCTGGACATCCATTTATGTAATGTAGCCGTAGAAGTATGGTGTCGTAACTAGGACATCGATGGCACTAAGGTGGTGAAGAGGATAAGCTCGTGGAGCCCTCTTTTGTAATTAGGAGATGGGAGAGAGATCTCTGGTAGAGAGAGTCTTAGGAGGCCTTAGGAGGTCTTAGAAGTTCTGAGAGGGAGCTTGAGAGCATTGAGACTTTGTTATAGTCTAGTTTTTGTAAACATCTGTATAAACACACATAGATAATAGAAAAACAATTTTTCCTGCATATTGTTGTTCATGTGTTTATGAATTTCATGAATGAATGCTGTAGATGTATGATAAGTTTTCATTTACAGTAGGAAGATAGATTTCTTTTATCTTCGTTGAGTTCTGTTATATCGTTCTGGGTTCTTTAGGCTATGCAAGGAGTGCACAACAGAATGTTAGACGTTCTGTAGCCAGTGCAAGGAGTGCACTTATGAATCTCTCTGTTGAGTTTAGAGGAGAACGTGCCAGGAGGGCACACCAAGATAGTTTGCAGAGTCGAGAGAGCCTCAAGGTTACTGAACACCTTGGAGGGAAGACTATGCAAAGAAGGCACATAGAGACAGAACTGCCGAAGGTTTTGTAGAAGCTCTTCCAGGTGGGCATCGAGCAAGTGAAAGGAGTGCACAAAAGGACTCTGTTTTGAGTTTCGAGAAAAGAGAAGTGTCGAGGAGAAGACACTTACAGAGTTACTGAAGGCTTTGTAGAACTCTGCCAGGTGGGCATCGAGCGAGTGCAAGGAATGCACAAGAGGACTCTGTTTCGAGTTCTGCGAGAAGAGAAGTGTCAAGGAGAAGACACTCACAGAGTTACTGAATACTCTGTCGGCTCAGTAAGGAGTGCTTGAGCATAAGTCGCCAAGAGGGCACTTATATCCCTTCAAGGAGTGAAAGGGTTGATACAAAGTTGCTGAATACTCTGGAGGAAGACCTGTGCAAGGAGTGCACTAGGCCAACACTCAGACGAAGTGTTGAAAGACAACTAGTTGAAGGCCAGTCAAAACGCAAGGAGTGCGCGCAGAGAGAACTTGTTTCAAGTTCGTAAGCTCAGGAGATCGAGTGCAGAGTGTGCCCGGAGGGCCATGAGAATTCTTCTAAGGAAGTAGAGGACTGAATCCCCTAGAGACTGAGCAAGCTGAAATCTCAGAAGAGATAACACAAGGAGTGTGCAGGAGTGAACTTATTCCAAGTCCCAAAGCTTAGGAGAGACAATGTCTTTAGAACACAGGTGAGACTCAAGATATCGGGCTTGTAACACTTTATTTTGTTACTTGAAGCTGTAACGCTCTGATACCATACTGTAACACCCTCTTTCATCAGCCGGGCAGACGCTACTTCACGGAATAAAAATCTCATACTTAATTATATATATATATGACATGCATTTAAGCAAATGTAACACATTTAAACTCAAAGTAAACATAATAATTACTGCTATTATAAATAATCGATGGTTTTAACATTAATTTGTATGCACAGCAGAATACGCGATAAATATAAATACACAGACATGTAGAAAAATAATTAAAACATCATCTGGTACTTATCTTTGTAACGGTGGTAATTCCACCAACCAGGTGCAGGCCTTCCATGAACCTCCCAGCCTTAGACCGCACTGCTCATCAAGCTCAACAGTAGGTCACCCCCGAGCTGGGACTAAGCTCCACCCCAAGACAAGGAATCTTAGGCTAGGCTGAGGTTACAGGGAAAACACATAGTCACAAGGAAGGAATTCCCTCCCAGGAACCACTCATACTCACTGCGCACAGACTCTCCTTCCCCACATGCCTGTTCCACCCCAGGAGTATACACCTTCTCTATCACCTAGACAGTCCTTCGGCTGCTAACCTCCCTTGCCTTGGGTTTCAAAAATAGACCGGACCGGAAGTCTCCAAGTTCTATGGCAGCTACAGGGTTCCTTCCAGGAGTTCTCTCATTCCTCTGCGCACTCTCTCACCTAGAGAGAGTCGCTCACAGGCCAAGCAACCTGTTCTTCCAACTTCAACCACCTCTCTCACCTGGAGAGAGAGTTTCATAAACTGGCCAACAAGCCACACACAGTCCAGCACTGCGTGGCCACAACAGCCAACGGGGAAATCATACACGGGCTTTCCAACAGGATCAACAATGACATGATAGTCTCACGGTTAAGGCTTAGGGACAAAGACTCCATGCACATGCTCGATCTTCTCAGACAGAGGATGCATCGACTTTACAGAAAATCAACAGAGACTTTTCCCCCCCACGGTTTCAGAATTGCACTAGGTCTCTTGCAGAGATCATATGGTGTGTATTGTTCAGAAGAGGCACGAGAGTATATCTGCAGAGGTCGGACGGTGTGTACCATTCAGAAGAGGCACGAGAGTATATCTGCAGAGGTCGGACGGGTTCACGCTCAGGCAGTCGAGGGTCAAATGGTGGAGGAACCCCCAGTACGACTGACTTCTCGGGTTTTAACTGCATGCGCCCAGGTCGACACCTGTCTCCCTAGGGCTGCATGTTTCCCATTTTGCACACGTTCCCCTTCCAGGAACTTAGGATAAAACAAATACAAATATTTCCCACGACTTTTTTGGAATAATATTAAAATATTATTTCCAAGGACTTAAGCCCCTAGGCTTAGCCCCCTAGGCTCAACACTTAGTCCCTTTTCCCACCTTCCAGCCCCTAATCCCTTGCCCACTATGTGGAAGCTTATTCTTCCATCACTCATTCATTGTGGTCGGTCTGCACGCGGTGGTGTTTATATTTTTATTAATGTTCTGCATTGATACATGTACAAAATCAGGCTCTTGGCCTTCAACCCTTAGGCTCTTTGGCCTAACAATCACATAAGCCTCTTTGGCCTAACAATCACATAAGCCCACCAGCTTATATACACTTGGCTCACCAACCTATAAAACATATTTACAGTTCATTTCATAAACATGATTTACAACGGGGCTCGGCCTTGGGGACATTACAATTCCCCTCTCCTTATTTTTGCACTGTCCTCAGTGCAACTTTCACACTGCATCTGCAAGCTTTTCAAAAATTAAAAAAAAAATGCAGGTACTCTGCCCGCATAACATCTTCATGCTCCCATGTCGCATCCTCAGGACCGTACCAGGTCCACTAGACCTTTACAAGCTCTATGGCTCGATTCTGTAGCTGTTTGCTTTTCCTGTCCAATATGCGCACATGATGCACTTGCAGGACACCTTCTGGTTCCACCTGAATCACATTCCAATCGATAACATGATTAGCATCAAGTATATATTTCTTAAGCAATGAAACATGAAACACATTATGTACAGTCATATATGTAGGTAATGCAAGCATGCATGTAATTGGCCCAATCCTTTCCAGGATTTCAAAAGGCCCACAGTATCTTGCTGCCAACTTGGCGCAACTTCCCAACTTCAGGGAACTCCTGTTAGTTTTCACTTTCAGGAAAACATGATCACCCACTTTGAATTCTCTGTGGGTTCTGTTCTTATCAGCATAACTTTTCTGCCTGTCCTGGGCAGCTTTCAAATTCTGTTTAATTCGTATCATTTGGTCTTCCATCTCTTTGAGCAACTCTGGCCCAACTACCGCTCTGTCAGCTGGATTATCCCAGCTCACTGGAGTGTTGCACTTTCTTCCATAAAGTGCTTCAAATGGGCTCATCTTCAATGATGCATGATACCCATTATTGTAGGCAAATTCTACCAAATGCAGGTAGTCTTCCCATCTTGATGGTTTGTCCATCACGTACATTCTCAGCATGTCCTCTATTACTCTTCTCACCCTCTCTCTCTGTCCATTAGACTCGGGATGATACGTTGTACTAAAGTTCAGATTCGTTCCGAATCCTTTGAACAGTCCTTTCCAGAAATTCGAAGTGAATTTCGGGTCCCTATCAGACACAATTGTCTTAGGAATTCCGTGCAAGCGTGCCACTTCTTTTAGGAAGATATCAACAACATCTGCTGCCTTGTGAGTGGTTTTCAGTGGAATAAAATGGGCATCTTTTGTAAGCTTGTCCACCACCACCATGATTGAATCATGATGCTTGCTTGTTCTGGGCAATCTTGTAATAAAATCCATGGTCACCACTTCCCACTTCCATTCCGGAATGGCTAAAGGCTGCAACAAACCTACTGGGTGCCTATTCTCAGCCTTAACTTTCTGGCATTCCATACATCTGGCAATGTATTCAACGATCTCTCTCTTCATACCCGACCAAAAATAATGGCTCTTGACTCCTGCCACAGTCTTCTGATATCCTGGATGTCCAACATAAGTCACATTATGCATTTCTTTTAGAATCGCAGGTTTCAATTCCTGGACAATGGGTATATACACTCTGTTTTTATACATAAGTATTCCATCAGCTCCCAAGGTGTAACTTTCCTTTTTCTGTGGTCTCTCACGCTGCTGTAGCTTTGCTACCAATTCTCTGTACTGCAAATCGACACTTGCAGCTTCCAAAATTCTATCCTTAATACCCGTCTTGTACATGCTAATGGTTGTAGCATGCAATTCATGCACCTTTCTGTTGAGTGCATCAACCACCTTGTTTTCCTTCCCTTTGATATGCTTGATATCAAAGTTGTATTCACACAGAAACTCCAACCACCTGCTTTGTCTAGCGTTTAAGGTTGGCTGCTCAAACATGTATTTTAGACCGCGGTGGTCTGTTCTCAATTCAAATCTTCTTCCCATGAGGTAATGTCTCCATTTCCTCAGAGCGTGGACGATTGCTGCTAGCTCCAAATCGTGAGTGGCATAATTCTTTTCATGTTCTTTCAACTTCCTGGACTCATAACAGATTACAAATCCATCTTGGTTGAGAACTCCTCCCAGCCCTTCCTTACACGCATCTGTGCAGACCACATAATCCATATTTGGATCTGCAATCCTCAGGATTGGAGCGCTGGTTAACAACTGCTTCAATCGCTGGAAACTGTTCTCACACTCTTCAGTCCATTGAAACTTTTTGTCCTTCCTTTGCAAGGAAGTGATAGGATGAGCTATCTTTGAGAACCCTGCGATAAACCTTCTATAATAGCCCGCCAGACCCATAAAGGATCTAACTTCTGTCACATTCCTTGGCGCTGACCATTCTCGGATAGCCTCAACCTTCTCAGGATCCACAATGATCCCTTCTTCTGAAATAATATGTCCCAAGCAATGGATCCGTCTTTGATAAAATGAGAATTTGCTCAACTTGGCATATAGTTGGTGTTCTCTCAACACTTGCAGCACCATCCTCAGGTGTTGTTCATGCTCTTCCTCTGACTTGGAATACACCAAGATGTCATCCAGGAAGACTATGACAAACTTGTCTAAATAGTTCCTGAATACACCATTCATCAAGCACATAAAAATAACAGGTGCGTTTGACAGTCCAAACGACACCATTGTGAACTCATAATGACCGTACCTTGTTCTAAAGGCGGTCTTGTTGATATCCTCATCCTTTATTCTTACCTGGTGATATCCTGATCTGAGATCTATCTTCGAAAATATTTTCGCACCCTTCAACTGATCGAAAAGATCATCGATCCTTGGCAGAGGATACTTGTTCTTGACAGTTACGTTGTTCAATTGCCGGAAATCAATGCACAACCTCAACGTCCCATCCTTCCTCTTCATGAACAGGACCGGGGCACCCCAAGGTGACACGCTGGGGCGAATGTACCCCTTCTTCAGAAGCTCTTCGAGCTGCAATTGCAACTCTTTCAGCTCTGGCGTACTTATTCTATAAGGAGCTTTCGACACTGGAGCTGCTCCAGGTATCAAATTTATAGAAAAATCGATTTCTCTCTTTGGAGGTAGTCCAGGTACCTTTTTAAATACGTCCTTGAACTCTGTGAGTACCTCATGGTCTCCAATTCTTGAGACTTCATCTTTGGATGCTTCTTCCACATGGGCTGCAAATAATTGACAACCTTTCTTGTAACACTTATTCAGCTGCATGGATGAGATTTCTCTAACAACCACAACTCTGGGAATTCCTTGGACTGTTTTCCGATTTCCCTCCTCATCCAGACATGTAAACCTCTTGTTATGACAGTCCAGGAGGGCATGGTGCTGGTCCAACCAGTCCATCCCAATTAAGTAGTCATAAGAGCCTAAAGACAAAACATTCAATTTAGCCTTCGTGCTCAATCCATTCATGTCTATCGAACATGAGTTAACCAATTCAGTGACCCTTCTCTTGGTTCCTGTAGTCAACTGCACTAACCAAGATCTTTCATGTTTGCTTCTTAGTAAATGCAAACTTTCCACCACCCTAGGATCTACATAACTATGGCTAGCCCCAGAATCAATTAAAATAATAAATGGTTGGTTGTTGATCATACCTTCCACTTCAATCATGTGCGATTCAAATTATGCTTGCTTGATGTCTAGGGCTGCGTAGATCCTTGGCATTCTGCTGCCCATATCCTCCACTGTTTCATCTTGCTGAACATTGTGGACGGTTCTCGTTTTATCTTTTCTGTGGGGGCAGTCTTGGTACCTATGGTTTCCTTTACAACCCCAACACTCCATAGGTGGTGGTCTTGACATTTTCTCACCCACTTCAGCCTTCCTGGGCTCTCTAAAGGATGGTTGTCCCTGAGTACTGTTTCTGAAAAAGGGAGGCTTGTTTCCCTTCAGCCTCTGTTCTTTCCTGAACTTCTTCTGATCATCCCAAGCCTTCCAAAAAGTAGGCCTTTCTCTTTGTTGTTCATATAAGCATTTAGCCCTTCTTATTGTTTCTTCCATATTCTTAGGATCATCATACTGAATCTTTTCACTAATGGAAGGTGGTAATCCACTCAGATATCTCTGAATCTTGACAGCCTCATCTTTGATAAACGGAACATACTTTAGTAGTTCCAAAAACCTTCGTTCGTATTCATCGATGGTCATGCTGCCCAACCTAAGTTCGAAGAACTCCTTCATCTTTCTGTCATAGTATCTTTTGGTCAGGTATTTCTTCTCGAAATATCTCTTGAACTCCTTCCAAGTGATATATTTCTCTCTAATGTGTTGCACTTGCACAAACTGATCCCACCACATGGATGCTTTTCCTTTTAGCTGGTACATCGTAATCCTTCCTTCTGCATGAGAGGAATAATTCTGCAGTTGGAAATATTTCTTCATGCCAAGCAACCATGTTTTGACATCTTTCTCCTTCTTGTGTTTGCCATCAAACGTTTGAGGCTTGATCTTGTTCATCTCCCCCTTCAATTCATCCACTCCAGATTTTCGGTGTTTCCTGGTAGGGGACGGGCTTGAACTACTGCATGCCTCCCTACTGGAATGCTTTGGGGAGCGACAATGATGCTTACTACCACTCCTCGATCTTCTTCTCCTCTCAGGGGTTCTGACACTTCTTGATCTTATTTTCCTCTCAGGGGTCTTGCGACTCTCTGTCTTTCTTGAGTCACTCCCCTTCTCCAATTTCCTTTCAATTCTTTCCAAGCTCTTCAACATTTTTAAGTTGAATTCACCCTGTCGATCCCTGACTTTCATGAGCTTTCGACTATCAGCTCGACAAGCCTGGGCATCTCTTTGCAGTCCTTCAATGATTTTCATTATGTGCCCTTCCTTATCTAATTCTCTTCCATGCCCATTGGAGTTCGATCCTTAGACTCCCAGGTTGACATCCCTTCCTTCTCTTTCGTCCTCTAATTTGGAGGCAATCCCCACTTCTTCCAATTCCATACTCGGCGTCGGTTTTTTTTTT
>JZKD02S0505186.1:410533-429384 GCA_000966675.3 Picea glauca | reverse complement strand
CTCACACATTTGCTTTCGGGACTTCTGGTTTCGGGGTCTCGGCCCACGAGGCTCTCATACTTGCTTTCGGGTTTTCGGGTCTTCTGTACCCAAGAGTTCACGATGTAGTGACTCCCAACTTCTTGTCACTACAATCCCCGAATTACGAAAATTCGGTTTTCCTTACTCTCTGGGCCCACAACACAACTGTCACCCTTAAAATCTGCTACAGTTTCTCCGTCTCCGAAGTTTTCGGGACTTCGGGTTTCAGTCCTTGAGTCTTCCAGACTTGCTTTCCTTTCCAACCCCTGACTTCTGAAATTCCGATTTACTTTACTCTCCGGGCCCACAACACAACTGTCACCCTTAAAATCTGCTACAGTTTCTCCGTCTCCGAAGCTTTTGGGACTTCAGGACTTCGGGTTTTGGGGTTTCGGTCCTTGAGTCTTCCAGACTTTCTTTCCTTTCCAACTCCCGACTTCCGAAATTCCGATTTACTTTACTCTCCGGGCCCACAACACAGCTGTCGCCCTTAACCACGGTGGCGTGTGGCACATTCATGAGGGTTCACGTCACCTTGGGTGACGTCATCGGGTCCCACCACTCTCACCTGTCTTCTCGACTCACTGGCACGTGGTACACATCCATGCGCCCATGCCCATTCCAAGAAAAATCCAATGGTTAGACTTCTCTCAGATCTACGCCGCAGATCTTTTCGGCATTTCGGGGTTTCGGGCATCGGGAGTTCGTGCATCTGCACATCTCGACTTTCGTTTGCCGAATTTCCGAAATTACTGTCTACCCCTCCACTTGATGCAACAGTCAAGTTCCCATCTTATAATCTACGGTGTATATCGTTTCAGACTTTCAGGTTTCGTTATTTCACGACTTGCGAAAACAAGGTTCTTCCCTTTTGGTTTCCTGAGTGCCGAAACGTCATCCGACAACCACGTGTTCCCCTCGATGGACGGTCCCGATGAATTTGTGGTTTCGCGTATCGCAATTTCTACGTTCCTGTGCAACTCCAAAGGGTTTTTAAACCCTGCACACATTTTCCAGATCTGACGGTCACGAGGTTCTCCTTTCCCCCGAATAGATCCTACGGCTCCAACACTTCGGGTGTGGAGTCGTCTCTCCTTGTGGCCAGATACCACATCGGCCGCGGTTTCATAACATCGCTACACCTCCTGAGCTTGGTAGTAGGGTCAATTAAATCCTTGACACTTAGGAGCATTCAAAGGTCCGAAATTGGTCCTCCTGACACAATTTCTCCTCAAACCCTCGGTCCAAAGACCACTCAATTGGCCCATCTAGGCTTAGCGTCGAAACCTTGGCTTTGATACCATATTGTAACACTTTCTTTTGTTACTTGAAGCGGTAACGCTTTGATACCATACTGTAACACCCTCTTTCATCAGTCGGGCAGGCGCTACTTCGCGAAATAACAATCTCATACTTAATTAGATATATATGACATGCATTTAAGCAAATGTAACACATTTAAACTCAGAGTAAACATAATAATTACTGCTATTATAAATAATCAATGGTTTTAACATTAATTCGTATGCACAACATAATACATGATAAATATAAATACACAGACATGCATAAAAGTAATTAAAACATCATCTGGTACTTATCTTTGTAACGATGGTAATTCCACCAACTAGGTGCAGGCCTTCCACGAACCTCCCAACGTTAGACCACATTGCTCATCAAGCTCAACAATAGGTCACCCCCGAGCTGGGACTAAGCTCCACCCCAAGACAAGGAATCCTAGGCTAGGCTGAGGTTACAGGGAAAACACACAGTCAGAAGGAAGGAATTCCCTCCCAGGAACCACTCATACTCACTGCCCACAGACTCTCCTTCCCCACATGCCTGTTCTACCCCAGGAGTGTACACCTTCTCTGTCACCTAGACAGTCCTTCGACTGCTAACCTCCCTTGCCTTGGGTTTTAGCAACAGACTGGACCAAAAGTCTCTGAGTTCTGTGGTAGCTACAGGGTTCCTTCCAGGAGTTCTCTCCTTCCTCTGCGCACTCTCTCACCTAGAGAGAGTCGTTCACAGGCCAAACAACCTGTTCTTCCAACTTCAACCACCTCTCTCACTTGGAGAGAGAGTTTCATAAACTGACCAATAAGCCACACACAGTCTAGCACTGCGTGGCCACAACAACCAACAGGGAAATCAGACACGGGCTTTCCAACAGGCTCAACAATGACAGGATAGTCTCACGGTTAAGGCTTAGGGACAAAGACTCCACGAATAGGCTCGATCTGCTCAGAGAGAGGATGCATCGGATTTCCAGAAAATCAACACAGACTTTTTCCCCCACGGTTTTAGAATTTCACGAGGTCTCTTGCAGAGGTCGGACGATGTGTATTGTTCAGAAGAGGCACGAGAGTATATCTGCAGAGGTCGGACGATGTGTACCATTTAGAAGAGGCATGAGAGTATATATGCAGAGGTCAGACGGTGTGTACCGTTCAGAAGAGGCATGAGAGTATATCTGCAGAGGTCGGACAGGTTCACGCTCAGGCAGTCGAGGGTCGAATGGTGGAGGAACCCCCAGTACGACTGAATTCTCGGGTTTTAACTGCATGTGCCTAGGTCGACACCTGTCTCCCTGGGGCTGCATGTTTCCCATTTTGCACACATTCCCCTTCCAGGAACTTAGGATAAAACAAATACAAATATTTCCCATGGATTTTTTGGAATAATATTAAAATATTATTTCCAAGGACTTAAGCCCCTAGGCTTAGCCCCCTAGGTTCAACACTTAGTCCCTTTTTCCACCTTCTAGCCCCTAATCCCTTGCCCACTACGTGGAAGATTAATCCCCCATCACTCATTCATCGTGGTCGGTCTGCACGCGACAGTGTTTATATTTTTATTAATGTTCTGCACTGATACATGTACAAAATCAGGCTCTTGGCCTTCAACCCTTAGGCTCTCTGGCCTAACAATCACATAAGCCCACCAACTTATATACACTTGGCTCACCAACCTATAAAACATATTCACAATTCATTTCATAAACATGATTTACAACGGGGCTCGACCTTAGGGACATTACAGGGCTCACAACAGAGGAATCAAAGGTAGAGGCCTTTGAAAACATTTGAAATCTTCCAAGTCGGGAAGAAAGCCAAAGCTCAGGAGGAGGAGCGCAACAATTGTCAGATCAGTTGCAGGGGATAAGATCTGGACCGTAGGATCTCACGTCCAGGCACACAGGAGAATGTGCAAGAGGGAACAGATCTCAGTCGTCAGATTTGAGTGTGTGTACCAACAACTGTTGTATCCAGAGGAAGTGCACGAGGTTTAGACCTTTAGAGTGCATAGGAGGAGAGACGACTTGCAAAGTCGCGAAGTCCTGAAATCATTGGGACCGTCCATCGTCAGAATACAGGTGGCAGCAGATCAACATTTCACTGTCTCGTGACTCGAAGGAGTCAAAGGTTGAGTCGTGAGAACTCGCGAAACGCGAAATCACGATTTGATCTGAGCCGTTAGATCCAGAGGAGCGTGTATCGTCAGATTTTGGGTGGTCCGAAATATTGACATTTCAGGAGTCGAGAATGTGAAGGAGGTCGTGACTTAGAGGGCACAAGTCGCGAAATCCCGACATCATCAGAACCGTCCATTGGGAGGGGCGCGTGGCGAGAGATCAACATTTCGCTGACTTGCAGCAGAGAAAAGTCAAATGGGGAAATCGTGAGAACTTGCGAAATGCAAATTCACGATTAGATCACAACCGTTGATCAAGGAGAGATCTGGATCATTGATTGTCCATGAAGAATTTCGACATTTCGGGAATCGGGAGAAAAGAGGTGAACAATTTTTCAACCTCGCGATACATGAAATCCCGATACGCAAAACCCCGACGAGATCTGAGCCGTCAAATCGTGGGGGAATCAAGACCGTTGGATTGGGAGCTCTGAAATATCGACATTTCGGGAGTCGGGAGAATGGAGTTGAATCACATCGAGAATTCTCGATACATGAAATCTAGACGCGCTTGAGAGTTGGGCCCGAGTCATGGTGAATGGTCACATGGACGGAGGCCAAGGGAAGAGCTAAGGAACGTTAAGCTCTTTTTGGAGTTTGGGAGTCGAGGAGTCAGGGTTGGCTCACTTACAAAGTCCCGACACGAGAAATCGCAACATGCCTTTTGTGTAGGCAAGCAGTCACAACCCGTGGTCGTGTGGAGGCGAGGCTCGCGCATGGCGAGTTTCATAAAAGGACTTGTGGATTTGTTCATAAGATTCCAACAGGGAATCGAAGAGCTCCTTTAGCTCGATAGATTGAAGAACGATCCTTGACTGTGAGGTCAAAAAACCTTGCCGATGCAGAGGTAGGGGGTCTGCATCAATCTCTCGAAGTGACTTCCTCCCGATTGACGTGGCAGTCTCTCGTCACTTCGGGACTTCGACACTTTGTGGCTTCTGTCTAGTCGTTAATTCTTTCGCGATTTTGAAACCCCGAATGCACGAGATCCATTGATCTGAACTGCACATGGGATCCCCACTGTCGAAACATGATCCTGCTGGTTTTCTTGTATTTCAAGCCCGAAATGGACTGCTCTGAATGTTGCATTTTTTTCATGGTTTTTCCCTGTGCAAACAAAGGACTTTGACTGGCCTGACTTTATCAACCAGAAGAGAAAAAACTTCTAGGAAAGTATGTGGAAAAGTGAGAGACATGGCAGAGGTGTAGACTTAGGTCTTAACAAAAACTACATATGACCCATGACAACTTTATGTGATAACATTGGCTCCACAGGAGATGGCATGCTCCCTGTGAGCTGCCAAGAACAAGCAACTTCAGTGCCTTATCCTAGGGCTATGGGGTTGTTATTCAAGTACTAAAAGCAAACTGAAAACTGAAAAGCTCGCATACGAGCTTATTTATATACAAGACCCTACTCTAACTGACTTTACAATGCTCAGGTGATAACAAACTTCCACCATAGCCACTCAAACTTTTCGGTCACATAGTTCTTCTCTTCACTGCAAATGATCCATAAAAGGTAAGGGAAGTATGACAACATAATAAAAACATGTTTTGGAATACTGCCACTACCTCCAAATAATGATAAGATGAATAAATTTGCAGGCTCCAATGCTTTTGGAAATTTCAACTCCATATATAACCCCACAGGGTCATAAAATTTATAATAAGGCATGATAAACTGGTAAAACGTTACCTCCTTTATTTCATTATTTCTCACATGTTGTTTGATGTTCTCAGCATGCACATGTGGATAAAGGATTAATGCAGGCTTGCCAATCCCAGGTGATATCTGCTTCTTTATAAGTGATGGAAATGAGATTAGCTGCACATTTATATCTTCCTTTTCTCCTCCATGGCTCTCCCAAGGATCAAATTCACAATCATCATACACAAGAACCATGCTACGAGGTTCCATAGAAACTATGAAACAATTCTGCTCATCATCATCTTCGCTGGGATATTCATCTAAAATTGGCTGCCCTTGGTCAGCACTTGAAACATCTTCTTCATCATAAGCAGGGATTCTAAAGACATTTGTTTCAAGAACATGAATATCCTTTACATTTTCTTCATAAGAGCAATAAACAAAATCTGACTCAAATTCTGAAAAGCTAGGAAAAAACAGAGAGGAATCTTCTCTAGTTTTTTTTTAACTAACTTATCATTTATCTCAGCTTCATAGTTAGGAGAAATATTCATAGTCAGGAGAAATATCTACTATATTTTCATGATCAGAACGATCATATGAATCTGTATCTAGTACAAAAGAACAACAAGAAGAAAACACCGATCCTTCACTGATTTCCTTGACGAGGTTATCTTCTTCAAATTCACAGTCAGGAGAGCAACTTAATACAATTGGAACACTTTTCTTATATTCCTCGTAACAATCATGAAAAAGAAACTCAAAGGAGTAATACCTTGGACAATGTAAATTGAAAGCAACATGAAAAGATGTCAAAGATCTGATACTTGTAGTTGGAAGAGATCGACATCAATCACGAGCAATTCCTTCCAATGAATACCTGAAAAGTTTAATCTGAACGCCTTCATGCACGATATGAAGTTGACGAATAAAATCATGAAAATCCAACAAATGTTCAGCTGGTGCCTCCCACTCTTCTCCTCGAAATTTAGAAAGGCTACTTTCCCATTCATCTCTACTAGGCTCTGGATTAGGGAAACCATCTTTGAAAAATCACAGAAAAAATACCTCTGGGCTAGAATCTTGTCCATTTCAAACCAATGGAGTCGTCAATAGATTTCCGAACAATGGAGTCACCATGGTGAAAGATGGGCAGTCAGAAAAATGTGTCCAGCTTCAATTCACCATCTAAAGCTGGATCTCTTCATTGTCGTTCTCCCAGGAAAGATATCTTCACTTCCGTCCCCGACAATGGCGCCAAGAATGTTATCACTCCAAGTGTAACTCCCAGACTGCAAATGGGGGTAAGCCCAATAACACATAATTTGTTTGTTTTGAAAAGGTTTGAGATCAATGGTTAACAAGACTTTAAAGAAAGGAAAATACATCAGAAATCAATGCATATCAGTGATGGACCATTGGGCTATGGAGTCATAAACAGTGTGCTCATTGAAGGCATTTAAGCTCCCTATCAGACAAAAGATTGATATAATGATGAAGATTAGAATAAGAGAATAACATAAAGACGAATATCTGCTAAGAAAAGATCCTCTCTGCAAAGAGAAATTAGATGTGTCTGAAAAGTAAACAATGATAAATGAGAAAGCTTACAACATATCCTCTACTGCATCAAGAATCTATCAATAAAAGGCAAATTCTAATCCTTATAATAAACAATACATTCAAACAAGCTGATGAACATAATATAGAACATAGAATACAAATATGATGAAACAACTCATATGAATCTTCAATAACATAAGATTTACAGTGACATGCCCCTCCGGCTTACAAAATATATAGTCATTACATTTCTCAAAGCTCCTCTGGTCTTGGTCCTCTCGACCTCTCTTTTGCTTATCATTTATCTGATGTATTTATAATTTAACAGTAGACAGAGGCCATCCTATCCTATGATTCTTGACCCGTCTTGTTCCTTTTGACAGAAGGAAACTCGGGTCAGTTTGGGACTACAGGAAAAACTACCCTCTGTGGTACTTCGGGTTGATGGTTTTCTGTCTCCTCAGCCAGAGCCCCCATGCTTTCATTGACTGATTCAGGTTGACATTTTTCTGTCTCCTCGGCCAGACCCTCCATGCTTTCATTAAAGGGGGAAACAATGGTTCAACCACTAGTCCTTCTTTCATTATCTGCTTCTCCTCGAAACACTCCTTTGATGATTTGGCTTAACGCCCAGTTTACGTTGCCACGTGTTGCTCTCGGATTGGACCTTATATAAGCACGTGATTGCGGAAGCCGTCGAGGGCGGTTTGGATCCACACCCTTTCGACCCCCGCAATCCACCACCAACTGCCATGCACCTCTTTAGCTATACCATGGTTTCGATTGCGAGATCGCTCTAGGATTTTAACGTTTGAGCACTTTGTGTTCCCTCATTGAAGTGTGGTCGTCTCGTCGGAATCTGCGATCTGGGAACACCCTGCTTTTGTTGCCACACACTGCTCTCGGATGGGACCTCATAAAAATCACGTGATTGCGGAAGCTGTCGAGGGTAGTTTGGATCCACACCGCTATGACCCCCGCAATCCACCATCGACTGCCACGTACCTTCTTAGCTATACAATGGTTTCGATTGCGGGACTGTTCTAAGATTTTAACGTTCGAGCATGTTCTTTCCCCGCAATGAAGTGTGGTCGTCGATCTTGCTGCAATTGACGATTTGGGTAATCCTTCTTTTGTAGTGCCCCTGCTAAATTTTATTTGCCCGCCAACTCCAAAATCCTTTTAACCATGTTTACAGATGGAGCCAATTTTGGTGCTCGGGAGCTTCAAATGCTGAGCAGGAATATCTCCCGAAGGACGATCTCTCGCATCCGACGTGGTGGCTGGAATGAATGCCATGCGTCCTCAGTGGATAAGTGCCATGTTTTGAGGTGGAAAACACCTGTGGAGTGGTAGGGCCCAAAGCGACTTGGCGACTTGTCGTCACTTCGAGACTTAGACACTTCGACACTTCGGGGCTTCTGGATGTAGAGCATGGAAAAATCTCGAAGTAGATTTCTCCCGATTGACGTGGAAACCTCTCGTTACTTCGACACTTCGGGCTTCGAGAGATTTTGAACACGGGCACAAATATATCTCGAAGTGACTTTCTCCTTGTTGACATGGAAACCTCTCGTTACTTTGGCACTTTCGGGACTTCGACACTTCAGGGATTTTGACCATGGGCACAGATATCTCCCGAAGTGACTTTCTCCCGGTTGACGTGGTACTCTCTCGTCACTTTAGGACTTCGACACTTCGTGGCTTCTGTCTGGTCGTTAATCCTTGCGCGATTTTGAAACCCCGAATGCACGAGAGCCATTCATCTGAACTGCACATGGGATCCCCACGGTCGAAACTTGTTCTTTCTTGTTTGCTTGTATTTGAAGCCCGAAATGGACTGCTCTGAATGTTGCATTTTTCTCATGGTTTTTCCCTGTGCAAATAAAGGACTTTGACCAACCTGACTTTATCAACCAGAAGAGAAAAAAATTCTACGAAGGTATGCGAAAAATTGAGAGATAGGGCATAGGTGTAGACTTAGGTCTTAACAAAAACTACATATGACCCACGAAAACTTTATGTGAGAACAGGTCCTTGAGGATCTTCGTGGTTTTGATCCTGCTCTTATACAACATGCCATTCCTATCAAGGAAGGCATAAAACTGATTAGGAAAAAACAAAGACCCATTAACCCCGCACTTGAAGCGACTATTCAGAAGGAGTTGGAAAAACTCTTGAAAGATGGGATAATTTTCCCTATTAAGTATTCTGAGTGGGTTTCTAATTTAGTTCCCGTTTGGAAAACAACTGGTCAGATTCGACCGTGCGTTGATTTCCACGCATTAAATAGAGCGAGCATAAATGGCCATTTTCCTCTCCCTAATATGGAAATGATTTTGCAACAATTTGCAGGGTCACAGATGATGTCCTTGCTTGACGGTTTTTCTGGTTATAATCAGATCAAGGTAAAAATGACAGATAAATACAAAAACACTTTCATTACACGTTGGGGCACATTTTCTTATGAACGCATGCATTTTGGCTTATCTAATGTAGGTGCCACTTTCCAAAGAGCTATGCAGATAGCTTTTGACGATCTGATCGGTAAGATTATTCAGATTTATCTTGATGACTTGACTGTATATTCAAAGAATTGATTGGATCATTTTGGTCATCTTAGAAAGGTTCTCATGCGATGCAGGAAATTCAACATTTCTTTAAACCCTTCTAAGTCTATTTTCGACGTTACCAAGGGAAATATCCTTGGGTATATTGTCTCTGATTTAGGAATAAGCACAAATCCCGAAAGGATTGCTGCTATTCTAAATCTTCCCCCTCCTACTTCCAAAAAGGAGGTTCAAGCCTTTATGGGCATTATCAACTTTGTCCATAGGTTTGTTCCTGATTTTGCTGTAATGGTCAAACCAATTCACAATCTTCTCAAGCAAGATCGCTCCTTTTCTTGGACTGATGGCATTGAGAATGATTTCGTAAGGATTAAGAAGGAAATCAGTTCTGCACCGGTTTTGGCGAAGCCGGAGTTTGAGAAAGAGTTTATTATATATACTAATTCCACAGAGGAAGCAGTCTCTACTTTCCTCATACAATGTGATTGACCAGAATAATGAAAAACCAATATCTTACATGAGTCAAAGATTATCAGATAATGAATTCAAATATTCTTATATTGAAAAACATGTTTTCGCTTTGGTTAAAGATGTGGAGAAATTTCGCCACTTTATCTTAGGTAAGCACACACTGGTAAAAGTCCCTTTACCTGTTGTCAAGTTTTTTCTCTCACAGACTTATCTTTCAGGGAAGCTTTCACATTGGCTTGCCAAGATCCAGGAGCATGATTTAACCATCATGATTTCAAAAACCATTAAGGGAAGTGACTTAGCCCTTCACTTGGCTCAACATGCTGAAGCAAGTGAAGGAATTGATGAACAAGATAACCCTTTGACAACACTATTTTACATTGACAGTCAAATCCTTCCTGTAGCTGAACATCCCTGGTATAAAGATTTGGTGTATTACTTGCAAAATCAGAGATGTCCCGATAGCTTAGATATTCATCAAAGGAGAAGGCTCCGTCTTGAATCTTCCAGATATGTCATTTTAGGAGACTTCTTGTTTAGGAGATTTGTCGATGGTATATTTTACTTTGTTGTGTAAATAATGAGGAAGCACATAAATTGTTACAAGAAACCCATGGATCTTCAGATTCCGTTATTCATGTGGGTGGCCACTTTTCTACTAAACAACTACTTTTAAAATCATCAGAAAAGGGTATTATTGGCCTTCAATTTTTCAAGATCTTGTGACAAGTGCCAGAAGTTCGCTGGGAAAGAACGTCTTTCTGCCATGCCTTTACAACTTGTCCTCTTTGACTTTCCTTTTTCAAAATGGGGTCTGGACTTTATCGGTCCTTTTAATCCTCCATCTTCAGCAGGGCAAGTTTTTATCTTGACAACCACAAATTATTTTACGAAATGCACTGAAGTTGTCCCACTTAAGCATTTGCAGGATGAGCAGGTTATTTTTTTCCTTGAAAATAATATTTTTTCCAGATTTGGTATTCCTTTAGAGATTATTACAGATAACGACCCCGCTTTTATTTCTGCTAAGATAACTCAGTTTCTAGCTAAACTGGGAGTTAAACATTTTACATTATCAGCTTATTACCCCCAAGGAAATGGGCAAGCTGAGTCTACTAGCACAAATCTGGTTAGAATTATCAAGAGGCTCATTGAAGATAAGCCTTGTCAATAACACACCCTCCTCACTTACACACTTTGGACAGATCACACTACTACCAAGGTGAGCACAAGTTGCACTCCCTTTCAACTTGTTTATTGTCAAGAATCAATTTTACCTACCGAGCTGAAACTTTCTTCTTTAAGGATGATGCTATAGATTGAAGAATTGAATTCTTCTAATATCCCTCAAAGGATAAATGCACTATTGTCTTTATAGGAACAAAGGATGTTTTCCTTGGAGAACATAAAGAGAAGACACCAAACTGTTAAAAAATATTTCAATAAAAGTGAAAACGTTGTCAGATTTAAGGTCAATGAGAAATTCTTGTTGTGGGATTCAACTCACGCTGATAGAGGAAGGCATTCAAAGTTTCAAAAGTTATGGCTGGGTCCTTTTAACATCTCTTTTGTCTTGGGTGCAAATTCTTATATTCTAAAAGACTTGGAAGAGCGGTTATTTTCCTATAGTACCAACGGTTCCCACTTGAAACACTATGTGGAATCAGTTTGAAAGTTTAAATGTTGTATGGAATTACTTCTGTATTATAGTTTCGTTTCACTGCTTTGATTTTGCTTTGCTGTTTTAATTTTCTGTTGCTTCATTTCTGCTGTTTTATTTCTTTTATTGATTTCTTTTCTTGTCAGAAATAAAATTCTGGATCAGTTTTGCCACATTGATGCTATTATGCAAATATTGTTAATCAATAACAATCATGTTACACAACTGTCATGATGTCCCTCCTTGAAGACATCATTGAAATTTCTATCTGCTTCCAGTATTGCTATTAGATAAGATAATTGGTTTTTCATCTCTAATTTATGCTTTCCTTTTCTTCCCTCCGCCCCAAATTTCAAAAAGAGCACACCAAAAATTTGTGTCCTTAAAGCAAAGAACGCTTTCACTATAATTAATCAAATGTTATGCATACATGAATGAGCCCCTCATATGCAACACTTTCCATGAGTTATTCCCAAAATCCCAAATCATTTTTTCCCTTAAATCGCCTCACTTCCCTTGTTGCATAATCATTTTGATATATAATTCCTTGATCTAATGTTTCACTTGGTCTACGAAACCAAACATTATGAGTTCTTAATCTGTTGGAAATAGATTTCCCTGTGGAGTCCCCAATTTGTTGACGCTTAAAAACAAAACGATGAATACTATGCTCACAAATGATTGCTAAGCTCTATTCATTATTTATATTAATAATAAACTAGTAGGTGGGACCCCTTTGTAGACTTGTGGCGCTATGATGGATATGCTGTGCTTATATTTTATTTTCTATTGTGATGGTACCAACACAATGTTCTACAGTTTGATGTTTCGAATCATGGTTAAAATGTTACGGTGACATAAGACGATTGATTGATTAATGCATGGCACTGATAGCTTTGATGACCACTCTCAGATTATGTGAAGGAAGCCCTATGGATGAAAGGATTATTATAAGTTTTTTTTGATATTACCAAAGGGGGCACACTATGCAAATGTGATATGGAAATGATTATGTGGTTGATTTAATGCTTAGTGCTATGGTTAATTCACTGTATCATATGTTGAATTGAATGATGGGGGAAGAAGTGATGTTCATTTATTGCACGTCACTCAAACAACCCTCGCAGCCCATCACCCTAGTCATACTTGCATTTTTTTTTTGGCTCTGGTGGTTGTTGATGCTCCGCGTTATTCGGTTTTGAAGGAGGCATACAATCTAGTCTCTTCATCGCACATGATTTCCAGGTATGGGTTCCTTACTCTTCAATCCATGATGGTTTCTCTACCCTTCAAATCAATTTTTGGCTTAGGATTGCTCGCGGTCTGTGTGTTTCTTAAGGTGTTATGGGATTTTTGAACTGCGTATTTGTGTTGTGTCCATGGTTTCTTCTGGTGATTATTCTGGACTATTGGTATTTTAAACAAAAAGAATGGTTATGCTCTCCTTGTGTGTAATCTTTGCATGGGTTTATTGATAAAATAGCAGTGAAGTATGCTCGGTCGACTTGGGTTTTGGGCCTGATTCTCTGTGGAAATTTATTATTATGTTTGACAAGCTTTGAGATTTGCACATGGGTGTTACAACCAATCTTTGTGTTTAAGATTTGCCACTCCATTTTCGACTCCGTGGTTGATATTTTTGATCATTTGGGTTGCAATGTGAACTGTTGAGAGTTTAAAGTTTTTCTTGCCTTGACTTGGAAAAACTCCGAGTTGTTAGCTATCATAGCGTTACCCTCACTAAGGCTGATGCTTAGAAAGTAGTGCACAGTATGAACTTAACACTCCAAAGAAGTAAATGGAAGCATTATATATGCTTTTGGTTGGGCACGAGTTGTGCTTGGACACTCATTTTACTGTGTTGTTTAAGGGTTCACTTCTTTTCGTTATCTGTTGGAGGTGGCTGACTGTCATTTGGTAACCCTCACAGTCGAGATTATGGTTACTTGTTATATGTCTGTGGTAAATTTTATAAGGCACGTGTTGTCTGCATTTTCGAGGATTTAGTCCTCTGATCGAACCAACTGTTCTTAATCTCCATTTGCTATGTTTAAACCCTAAATACAATCTTGATATCGTTTCAATCCAACCAAGGGTAAATAAGCACTGTGTGTGCTTGGTCGATTGGGCACAATTTGGCTTTGTTTCTCGTAGGGCAATTTAAAAAAGAAGTCTGTACATGCTAATTTATGTGAATCTTGGACTTAGGAGTTGCATGTTATTTGTTGAATGCTATTCAAATCAATTCTTATGTTGATTATATTTAAAGGAGAAATGTGTGTTAAAGGATTGGGGTCCGATTAAGAGTTTTAATGCCCAGTTGATTATATCGAACAATGTTTGAAGAATAGACAAATGGTGGTTAATACTGTGCATATTCTTATTTGATTTTAAAGAACAAATATTGGATATAAATGGCTGGAATCACTGTGCATTTTCTATTGGTTTTAAAAGAAAAATAGATTTAGCATTGGAGTTATAGATGGTCATGGCTCAAAGGGTTATTATGGTTATCATATCGATTGCAATGTTGTTATTAGGACTACTATATAAATATTATATAGATGCAAAGACTACTGTAATTGAGTATTTCTGGGCGTATGAATTGTTTTTTTGAAACCCAACAAACAATCTGCAAAGGAAGTAACAGTTTAGATGGTGGTTTTGAGAAGTGAATACTGATTGAATTGTGGAGGTTTGAACAACGTTGTGTTTGATTGTTTGATTTGATTTATTTTTATATGAACAATATCCATATTATGTCCTTGTAATGCTACCACTTTTCGCTCATTATATCCCTCTCATAATCCCAATTTCATTTTTGACATCCCTGTTCTGTAAAATAAATTAAAAAGGGTCCGTGTAACAACGACAAAAGAGATAATACAACAATGGTTGGCAACAAATATTTTGGTATATTTTACACAATTAAATTATTTAATTAATCGTTGAGCAGTATTCGCGTAATTATCCCCTCTCATTGTACCACCTTTCGCTTATTACACTCCCTCCATATGTCCCATGAACCCTGTCACCCCCTGCTCACTTGGCGATTCTTAAATGGTTTGTTATGGATGGATTTGCATGTATCTCGTGTCAATTTCCGAGTCAAATTTTGATTCATGCAAGAAAAATGTCATGTATGGTTTATTTTTATTTTATTTTTTTATTTTTTTATGTCTGGCGGAATTAGCAACTAGTTGGGCACATGCTCGCATTACACATGGTCGTGTTATCCAACTGCTACCACTATAACCTCCAGGTGTGCCCACGATGCCCCTTACGTGGCACACATTGTAAGTCGGGGGGAGTTGAACTCGAAACCTCATGGAACTTCATTTTCACGGCACTTGCCAATTGAGCTGCCCCCCTGGGGGCGTTATGTATGGTTTATTAAGGGTCTAGTCATTGACAAATTGTTGCTACATGACGAGTTTCTTCAGTAGGGCAGCCATGGCAGAAATAATAGAGGAAGAGGAAACTGGAATAGAGGGCCTAGAAGGCCTATATTCTCCATTCATTTTGATGTTGATCCCTAGGAATTGAACCAACTGTTCCAAGCTGGGTTATTTAACGGGATCAGACAAGGAATAGTACAACCTCGACCAAAGAGACACCCCTTCCAACCTCATAACATCCCTGGTATTCCTTTGCCTCCTCATGTGTCCATGCAACTAGAAGTCTTTGTGAATGATGGATGGCAAGAGATTGCCAATCCAACTATCTCTCACCATCGTGGTTGGCTCAATTTGTCATTACCTCCTCCTCCACTTGTAAATTGTAATGTTCATATTGCCCTTGTTCATTCACCTGTCTAATCTTCACATGCAAGCAAAAGACTTAAAACTGATATTCCCCATGTGCAAGATAAAGGCAAAGCTGATGCCTCCCCTTACTCTCCCTCAAATGACTCCTCAAAATCCGTGTCCTCTCGCATGCATTTGAAGGATGATTGTTCTCATGTAATTAGTGAAATACAACCTCAAGGTTCAAATCAACGACATGCTAATTCCAGGAAATCAAAGGTGGACAACAATGATAAAAGAAAAATTGTCTCTCAGAGTGGCAAGTATTGCTTTTAATTTATGTGTTTTTATGATTGAGTTGGTGGAGACAGTGGCCTGCAGAAAGTTTGGACAACACACTCTTTTTTGGATAATGTGGATTATGTGTATATTTATATATTTTTGGATATGATTTAAATTATTTCTAATATTTAAATATTCAATTTTGAAGGTATCTAAGGGAGTTACAAGAGTGGCATGTGTTGAAATGATTATCCATTTGTGTTTTATTTTATGATTTGAAAAGAATAAAAGACGAGAGTCACAAGAGGTCCCACCTACTTAGTTATTATTAATTAAGGACCCTTAACTATTATTATTATTATTTCTCCTAAACTAAATTAGTTAAGTCAAACTAACTTAACTAAAGAAAGTAGTTGAACTACTTCAACTTATTTGAGAAGCATAAAAGCTAAATGAGAAGAATAAACAAGAGGAGAATAGAAGGAGAAATAAAGACTAAGGTTTTCTTTTTTGATTTCATGAGATAGTTCAGTTTTCATTCATTCTTGAGTTTATTCAAAGCCTAATTCTCTTTTTGACAACAGGGTCCTATTGTAGACAACAAGGTTCAAAACTGAACCAAATCACTCAGATGCTTGTTTTAGAGGTGTTGATCCATCCTTGATAGTCTATGTATTCTTGTTTGTTTATGGATTGAGTTTCATAGCTGATAAATGATATTTTGCAGAGTGAAATTGGCAACAGTCTGTGGCAAGCTGATCTAGATTATAAATTTCAGTTTTTACTTCTTGTCAAAGTCCTTTTGTATGGTGTTCACTGGGTATCTCTAAATTAGACTCTGGCCCATTCCTTCACAGGGGTTTTGTAAAGAGAAAAACACTTTTGATATCTCAGAATGAAATAAAGAAGATTGCTATTCTGTCTCATTTGTGTGTATTTATGACTTGGTTACTTTTGTTTTTTTGATCTCCATATTTACTTTATGTAATATGTATATTTTTCAGAAACTTATATAAAATTTAATGTTATTTGCAACATTCTTTTCATTGATAAATCAACTTAAACCCTTTTAATTAATACTTGTGGATTGGGAAAATATTTTTGAGGCTATAAAACTTAGGGTGACATTCCTGACTATCTTGTCCTAGCCAGGTAAGATTCGAAAATACTTGAGTAAGGTAATTCATATCTTTTCCTCAACATGGACATCATACTCAATAGATCTCTATCTCAACTGAGTCCACAAGAGGATCATATGGAGTATCACATCGACTCAACTCTCACATAGAGGAGAATGATACGCCCATCACATGGGCACACCGAGCACTGGGGTACGACTCAACTCTCACATAGAGGAGAACGATGCACCCCATCACATGGGCATGCCCAACATTGGGCTCTCTCACAGGTTGACTCAACTCAATCATATAGGAGAACGTATCCTGGAGAATGTCACCTGACACTGCAATCATCAACACTCCCTCTTAGCTAGGGAGGCATTCTCCACCAGACCAAGTCTCTCATGGAAGTACTCGAACTTCGTTCTGGCAAGCGGTTTGGTGAAGATATCCGCAATCTACTCATGTGTAGGAAGGTACTGCACGTGTATTGCTTTCCTTTTCACCATGTCTTTGATATAATGGTATTTGATATCAATGTGTTTTGATTTATCGTGAAACACAAGATTCTTAGAGAGCTTCACACAACTCTGGTTATCACAATGAATAATGGTAGAATCCATCTCATGATCAAATAAAATTGTAAGGAGATTGCAAATCCACACTGCTTCGCGGACTGCCACACTCAACGCTATATACTCTGCTTCTGCGGCACTCAAATACATAGAGCTCTGTTTCCTGCTGCACCAGGAAACCATGACAGACCCCAACGTAAAACAACAACCATATGTGATTTTCCGGTCCATTGCGCTCCCTGCCCAATATGAATCGACATATCCATGCAATCTTATGTATACACTATAGGAATATCTTAGGCCATATCCAACTGTGCCTCGTAGATATCCAACTACTGTTATCCAATGAGTCTATCTCGATTGACTCATGAGCTGACTTAGTACGTTTACTGCATAGCAAATATAAGGTCTGGTGTTAACTAGATACATCAATGATCCAATCAATTATCAGTATAGATTTGGATCAATCTCACCTGAATCATTTGAAGCCTCGTTCATTTTCTTCAGATCCATCACCATCGATTTAGGCATGGATTTGCATTCTGTCATACCAAACTTCTTCAATATCTTCACTGTATATTTTCCTTGACTCAGGAAAATCTCATCAGTCCTCTACCATACTTCTATTCCCAAGAAGTAGTGCATCATACCTAGATCCTTTATCTCAAATTTAGAAGTCAATGCTCTCTTGCATTCAACAATAAGTCTTTTTGAATCGGTGAGGAATAAGTCATCAACATACATGACCAACATCCAACACTCATCACCAACAATGTGATAATACAGGTTTGGATCAACAACACTCTTGTTGAAGACCAAACTCATTAGGAATCCATCCATCTTCTCGTACCAAGCACGAGGTGCATGTTTTAGTCCATACATGTCTTTCTTCAACCTGCACACATGAGACTTCTACTCATGTATCAAAAATTCTTCTGGCTGCTTGATGTAAACTTGTTCCTCAATCTCACCATTGAGAAATGTTGTCTTTACATCCATTTGATGTAGATTCCAACCCATGGATGCAACTAGTGCAATGATCGTATGGATGGAAGTGTATCGGGCTACATGAACAAATGTCTCCTCATAATCAATTCCCTCCACCTGTGAGAATCCTATGGCCACAAATATCGCTTTGTACTTCTCGACACTTCCATCAGCTGCATTCTTGATCTTATAGATCCACTTGGAAGTCACTACAGACTTCCCTTCTGGTCTCAGAACAATATCCCACACATAATTCTGTTGAAATAATGTAACTGCAAAGAGTATTCTTATTATTATTGATATATTATTTATAGAATTAATCCCCATTGTGGATTAATCATGTCGGTAATTGTATTAGGACCAAATCCCCTTTTGTGGATTGGTCAACAGACAATTGTAATAGGCAGAATAAGAAGTCGGCCCCAACAGTTATTATTGAGACCCAGAAATAAATTAAAGGTGGGTTTACCCACCGAGAGTGAGAGGTCGGCCCTGCTAGTGAAGACCCTTCACATGTGCCAGTCTTGTATATATAGAGAGGCTAGCGCCTCACTTTATCACACAACTCACTTGCTCATTCTTAAGAGGCAAGTTGCGACTTACCAATTGGAGAGAAGTAGAAGAGTGGCACATCTTTTGGAGAGGACTATTTGTATTGGTTTGAGTTATCTCTTGACATTGTATTGGCAATTTATGATAAGGAAGTTTTTGCTGGGTTTTCTTCCCCTAGAGG
>JZKD02S0505186.1:396448-409959 GCA_000966675.3 Picea glauca | reverse complement strand
ATCAAGAACCCGTTTCCGAAGAGGGACAACAAGGCAGAAGGAGTCCTAGAACTCATTCATTCAGATGTATGTGGCCCAATGCCATCATCCTCCATTAATGGGTATGTATACTATTGTTACCCATGATTTTGGTCGTCATGATGATGTATTGATGATGGTGTACTCAGGTTCTTCATAAGAACTTTCTTCTGAGAAAAGTTACTTTCATCTCTTCCCAGAAAACTCATTTTTGAAGAAGGTTCGCAGGCTGCTAATATATTAGGGTGCGAGAATGACCCATTCTCACAGGTTTCCTTAAGCTAGGGTGTGAACTTCTCGCACTGTGTTGAATAACTAGGGTGCGAACTCGTCCTAAAGCATGGAAAAAGATGAATTCTCGATGTTTCTAGAAGGGTATATTCTAGAAGAACGGGTTGGCATTCGAATGGTTATCCTTGTATTGGATTCCTTGATATTGTGGGATCATTCTTATCCAAGTAACTATCTCATTCTCTCTTATATATTGAGAGAATTTTCATGGAAAAGGTTAAGCAAGATTCATTAGAGAATTGGTGAAAGAATTGTGTGAAGGACTTAGCTTAAACAACAGCTTGGAGACTCTAGCAAGTCTATCAAGAGGATTTGATCTTATTCATGCAAGGATTGAGCAAGTGTGTGTGTTGGAGCCAAGAGCCATCGAAAGGAAGCTTGCGACATCAAGACTATCATGTTGTAATCTTTACTTTCAATTAATACAAGACAGGACATGACTCTTTCCCTAAGTTTTGACCATTGAATTAGCTAGTAGGAAGGAACAAGTAGCATACCTTAGTATCGCTTCCTAGGGTCTTTGTTGCTCCCACTTCGCTCCAGTGCTCTCGTGAGGTCAAGACCAAGACAACACAAACCAACCAAAGTGAAGATAACAAAATATATTCAACTGTCAACTTATGTGTATGATCAAGGAATTACACAATAAAGTGAGAATAGCTTTATGGGAAAGGGACATGCCACTGTATCGTATTAATTGAAAGTAAAGATTACAACCTGATAGCCTTGATGTCGCAAGATTCCTTTCGATGGATCTTGGATCCAACACACACACTTGCTCAATCCTTGCATGAAGAAGATCAAATCCTCTTGATAGACTTGCTAGAGTCTCCAAGCTGCTGTTCAAGCTAAGTCCTTCACACAATTCTTTCACCAATTCTCCAATAAATCTTGCTTAACCTTTTCCATGAGAATTCCCTCAATATATAAGAGAGAATGAGATAGTTACTTGGATAAGAATGATCCCACAATATCAGGGAATCCAGTGCAAGGATAACCATTCGAATGCCAACCCATTCTTCTAGAAGATTCCCTTCTAGAAACATCGAGAATTCATCTTTTTCCATGCTTTAGGACGAGTTCACACCCTAGCTATTCAACGCAGTGCGATAAGTTCGCACCCTGGCTTAAGGCAACCTGTGAGAATGGGTCATTCTTGCACCCTAATATATTAGCAACCTGCGAACCTTCTTCAAAAAGAAGTTTTCTGGGAAGAGATGAAAGTAACTTTTCTTAGGAGAAAGTTCTTATGAAGAGCCTGAGTACACCATCATCAATACATCATCATGACGACCAAAATCATGGGTAACAGAATTCCCCCCAAAGTATGAGGTTGGAATCAGTGACAATCGAAAGACTTTGTAAGCTGCATGTGTGTGTCGGAAACCAGGAGCACACCTAATCGGAAACCTGCGAACAACCAAGCATCTACAGAATATTATATATACCAATTCTGAGGTAGGCATTCCCATACTCAGATCATAGACGGATGACAATTGTAGACATGGGTCATGGCCACTAATCATACATTGTGGATCCATGCCGCCAAAATATAGCATAGCCACCAGGAATACACTGTGGATCTATGCGAGAAAATTTAAATTGAGACGACATAGCCACGAGACATACACGGTGGATCTATGTGTCACAGATTATACATACTCCATTGCAACCTGGACAAAGAGATGATATCCAAGGTTTTCGATCTTTTTGCCCAAAGTACGAATCTAACCATGTGATTACATATGTTGAAGTCGAACATGGCAGAAACCACTTGATTACCGGTCATTGATGAAACTGTTATCAAGTGCGAGGGAAATCACCATTGATGTCAATGACTCCCAAGGTACTCTAGTACAATCCATCGAGTGTGAATGAATGAGTTGAAGTCGAACATTCGACGGAATCTTTCGATCAGGGGTCAATGATGTAAACCCACTGTCGAAAGCGATGAAACCTACCATTGAGACATGCAAGCTCCAAGGTACCAAAGAATTTCTAAGTCTTGATTCCGGATAATGAGCTGAAGTCGATGGAACAAAACTCGTCACAGGAGGGCCTTGATGTATCCCCCATCAATGACACGAAATGAGTAACATATTTAGAAGGTGAAACAAAGTGTGATGTAAATTGAACTGGACACAGGGAAGGCCGACACAGAGAGAATGGATAACTGCAGATGGCCGATTCAATAGAGGTTTCAGTTGGACTTATCTTGAACATATGAACGACACGACCAATGATTTGGCAGCATTGACTCAAAGACGACACAATGAATGACCTTGTAGCAAATCGAATGAGAGACAAATGGATTTCCCAAACCGGCTTCAAATATGATGAATGGGGGGTGTCATGTTCAAGAGCGAAACTTACTGCCAATCAATACGAAGATGATAACATATCCCTTTCCCAAATTTCCTCCCACCATTTTTGGCGAGTACCTCTTTATTTTTACGCAAGCTTGAGGAGGATAACATATGCTTGTTGATATAAGCTTATCCTTTGGATAAGTCTTTCGGAGTATGTTTAACGAACCCTAAGAAGGAGTGGTTCGGTCCCATTACAGGTCTGTCGATGTTTGTTTAACGAGTCCAAAGATAGAAAACTCGAAGGTTTTTCATGATTATAGAGTTTGGAAAAACACTTAAAATAGAACTCTCTCAGTTCCTTTTTCGTAAAATAGTCTGGATGAGACCAAAAAAGAGAGAAATTATCGCTCACCAGACGCTTTCTTCAAATACTTTATCGAGCGTGAAAATAGCAAGGTCGCTCGGCGATCTTTTCATGTTTAGAGAGTCTGAAAATAGCTTAAAGAGGACTCCAGGGGGGGTTCCTTTTTCGTATAACCTTGTTGAGCCCGAAAAAATGATAAAAGTATGCTCAATCGCGTTCTCATGTATTTTCGAGCGCGAGAACGGACAAAGACCACGCTCGAGGTTTTATACAAAAACCATAAAAAACAATCAAAACATGCGATGGAAAAAGAAAAATTATGTCAACATCCCTGTATATGAACATCGAAGTCATTACGCCTGCAAAAGTTACACTTAAAAGGACATTAGGGATTAGGGTTTAATAGATAAATAATCATAAAAAATCAAATGACATGGTAAAAGTAAATAAAAAGGAGTAAAAACTCTTTTTACCATATCATTTTCACTTTTCCACTATTTGAGCTCAAAAACCCCTCTTTTACCCTCGAAGTTCGGCGTCAGATTGAGGGAGTTACGAGCGTCCATTCGTCGAGCTGTCAACGACAGTGAGGTAGGCTCTTTGTCCTCTACTCTTTCATGGTTTAATTTTGCATTTTCATTGGTTAACATTCATTTTTTGAGTTGATTTTATAATCCCTACTTGCGCTCATCCATTCTCGCAGGTGGGCTACACGAGACCTGCGAGAATGGGTGATTCTCGCAGGTGAGCCCACAACAGCCTGCGAGGTTCTCGCACTGTGCCCAAAGGGCACCTGCGAGAACCGCAAAGAACAAAAGTTTTTTAAATTTAACTCAATGAAAAAAGAACCAATTAATGAATAGAGTTGCTAATCCTTTTTTTGTGCTTCTTATGCAGGTAATTGGCCATCAAAATGGTTCTTGAATGGCGCAAAAGGGAGCACGAAGAAGACAATGCTATTGCCGGAAATCATCCACCCACTATTGCTACTTTGAGAAACTGTGGCCTTCTGAAGTACTTTCGTATCCCGGGCATGAGGGCCCAAGTCAGGTTATTAGAGTACCTTGTGCGTATGTGGGATTCCGATCAGCAGGTATTTCATGTGGGGGTCCACACACTGTCCTTAGATATTGAAGACATTTACTTTTTGACTGGACTGTCACGGCGTGGGCACTACATGAGCCTGACTGGTAGCAGAGGTGGTGGGCTGCCCATGAGTGAGTACTACTGCATACACTGTGTTCCCGAGGCAGAGAGGAAGAAATGAAAAGTAGCTATTTGGGGGGTACGAGATTTGACCCTCCGTACTATCTTGTTCACCATAGCTCAGATGGCGGGGGGATCCGCTCCTCACATGGCGCTATAGAGTTACTTCCAGTATGCGATAGAGTGTACTGAACCTCAGGTTTTCAATTGGGAAGATACAATGCTTCGTAGCATAAAAATGTAGTTGACCAAATGCAGACGAGGCAACCTGAAGCAATTCAGGTACGGATCTTTGTTAGTGTCCTTATTCCTTGAGAGGGTTCCATTATTGAGGCTGCAGGTTGAGTGGAATTTACCGGCTCCTAGGGATCCAAGAATGTTAAGATGGTGTCAGCTCATGGCCCGACACGTAGCTGGACCGATCATCAAGTATGACGATACCTTCTTTGACTGGCTTCAACCACAGATGTTGATGGTTGACGATTATGCTTATGCCGGGTTGGATTTCCGAGGAGATCCAGACTTAGTACTGCCAGAGGATGCTCAGTGGGGGGAACTTGGTAAGAAATACACACATTTTTTTTTTTCTTTTTAAATGTTTTTGTGAATTTTAATCATATTCAAATGTTTTTGATATGTTCATCCAAAGACTAAATACAAAATTCGTTTTTGATGACACAGATGTTGGACCTTATCGACCTCCTGGTACTTCTCCCATTCAGCGACGATAAGAGGTAGCGACAACGCCACAATATGCTAAGGATTATCAAGTAGTGGAACAAAATCTAGAGGGCCTGACCGCAGATATTCCAGACATTCCTCTTGAAGAGGTTCCACGATGCGATCAACGTCATACTGTAGGAGTGTCAGGGTCCATGAGTCGACTGCTCCGTAGGGTTGCTTGAGCAGTCGTGTGTTACCGTGAACGTCATCCATGATGTCACTTTGTAGAAGCTATGAGCTTCAGATTTTGACATTTTGGTCTTCGGACAAATTTTTTTGTAAAAAACTCTTTTTGATCGTTATATATACAGACGTCTTCTACCGATTTACCTTTTATTGTGTGAAAAATTGATGTGATTGATTTATAAGTGATTAAAATGTCTGTCTAATACATAGTTAGCCAATGCATCTGTTAATGTATTTAGACATCTAGGAATATGTTGATATTCAATGTAATCAAAATAACGTTCCAAGAGACGAATTCACAAATACACCCGTAACAAAGTAGGACTTCGAATAGTATAGACATTACTTAACTGTAGTACTACAAGCTGCGAATCGAGTCACACAACCAAATGACGGATTCCGAGTGAGATAACATCAACCAATAATTCAATAACGACGCTATACTCTGCAATGTTGTTGGTCGCATGGCCAAGACACACACCTCGTAAGGAGACAAGTTCGTTTGTAGGGGCATAAATTGCCCATGCAGCGGAAGCAAGGTTCTGAGTACTACGGCTAGCGCCATCAGCGAAGCCAATATAGGGTAGCGAAGACTCCAACATCTGGAAATCAAACACAACGTCACATAAGGGAAAAGACCAGATAATGACAAAAGAAAGCTATAGTAACACACAAGAAGTATTATACAATAAAAATACAAGTACTCGTGCACAGATGATTTTATGCATAGTACTTCTTCAAGTACAACCCATTCCTAGGTTCACTCAAAGGGATACCATCGTAATCTATTAACTCATAAGATCCTTTTTCCAAAACTCGTCGAACGATATAAGGACCTCGCCACATGGCTTCGAATTTTCCATCCCCTAGCATATCTCGATCTTGATCATAGAGGAGAACGAGATCTTCTTCCAAGAAAACACGAGGCTTGACATGTTTGTTGTATTGGACCTTGACACGCTTTTTCTGAGCTTCTATGACTAGGGTGGCATTGCGTCGAGTTTCATCTAATCGCATAAGATACAATAGACGTTCTTCGTCAGCAGAAGTGTTGGGTAGGAGTTCAACAACTAGTTTTAAAGAGGGTATCTCACATTCAATAGGGATAATGGCTTCCACACCATAGACTAACCGAAAATGTGTAAATCCAGTAGCGGACTTGACAGATGTCCGATACGCCCACAATGCCGAAAACAACATTGTGTGCCAACTTGTTTTATGAATCCCTATCATTCGTCGGAGCATAGTTATGAGAACTTTGTTAATCGCTTCGACTTGGCCGTTGGCTTGTGGGTAATAGGGCGTTAAGTTATCATGGTGAAGACCCAACTTTTCAGTAAGTTTGAACATCATAAAATTCCTAAAGTGGCTACCGTGATCAGTGACGATAGCTTGGGGAACACCAAAACAAGCTATAACGTGATTAAAAATGAATAATGCAGCGGTCTTTCCAGTGTTGTCAAATGTCGACATCGCCTCGGTCCATTTTGTAAAGTAATCAACGGCTATAATAATGTAACCATGTCCCCCGGCCGAGTGAGGGTGACATGTCATGAAATCGATGCCCCATTTCACAAAAGGACCAACTGAGACCACAGGGTGAAGAGGAGCGGGATGTGACCGTATTTTCTGATTATAGGTCTGACAAGCATGACATTTCTGAACGACGATGATGCAGTCGTTCAACAAAGAAGGCCAAAAATACCCTGCTCGTAAGATCTTCTGGGCAGTAGCATACCCAAACATATGACCACCACATGCTCCAGAATGGCAGTCATTCAGAGCTTTCTCGGCTTTGTCGAACGTTAGACAACGTTGAAAAACAGAGTCAATCCCCCGACGATAAAGAGTATCCTCGAGGATAATGTATTGACGAGATTGATATCGTATTCGATGTCGCTCAGTACTGGACAAAGTTGGTCAGAAAGTCTGGGTTTGGAGATATATAATGATATCACCATACCAAAGATCGTCAGTGCTAATAAGGAAAAGAGATTCATCGGGTAATGAATCAGCTGCCACATTTTCCATTGTAGAATGAGGAAAGTCGCATATCAACTCAGCAAAGAATAAGGACTTCTTAGACTTGGCGCGTTCGAATTCCAAGTCAAACTCCTGGAGTATCACAATCCATTTGGAGTATTTGCCCCCTAGCAATTGACGGGTGAGAATGTGTTGCATAGATTTGCAATGAGAAATCATTGTAGTCTTGCGTGAGAGGATATAGTGCCGAAAGCGTTGGACGGCTTGGATGACAGCCAAGGCCAGCTTTTCGACATGTAAATACTTGATTTCAGTAGGCGTTAGACTTCGACTCAAGTAGTAGATAACATGTTCGTCGTTAGCATCATCCTCTTGGACGAGAACCATACCAATGGTGTAATCCGAGGCAACAAGGTAGTGGAAATAATTGTGACTGTAATCGGGGGGAAAGATAAGCAGAGCACTTGTTAGGGACAATTTCAAAGCTTCAAAATCATTGTTGGCAATGGTATCCCAGACAAACTCTGAATCCTTTTTGAGGAGTCGCGTAAATCCACGAGTTATCTCGGCATAAGTTGGGATAAAACGACGAAGAAAGTTTGCTTTCCCCTGCAAACTTTGTAACTGGAGAAGAGTAGAAGGAGGAGGGAGATTAAGGATCACCTCAACCTTTAAAGGATACACCCGGATCCTTTGATGCGAAACGATAAAACCTAGAAGACGGTCAGATTCCACGCAAAAAACACACTTATGAGGATTTAAACGTATACGGTAGAATCGACAGCGAACGAAAATGGCTCGGAGTTGGGTTGGGTGATCGATTCAGTGCATTGAATGAGCGGGTAAATCATCCAAATATGGTTGAACGATGTGCTTGATATCATGAAAATCATAAGACATAGGGCGTTGTAAAGTTGCGCCAGCGTTTTTGAGATCGAAAGGAAGTTTCTGATAGTAAAAAGTACCCCAAGGACAAATAAAAACAGTCTTATGTTGATCCTCGAGAACAATGTTGATTTGATTATACCCGGAGAAACCATCCATGAGAGAGAAGATTTCACTTCCGGCGCAATCGTCGACAATCTGATCGACGAAGGGGGTAGGAAAGTTTTCTTTGGGACAAGCTTTGTTGATATCCCTATAATAAACGCATACACGAATGGTGCCTTGTTTCTTGTCAATCAGGACAAGATTGGAAACCCAGTCTGTGAGAGCCACCGGATAAATAAAGCCGACTTTAAGAAGTTTCTCGACTTCAAGCTTGATAGCAGTCGCTTTACGTGGGTGAACTGGACGAAGGCGTTGCCGGACGGGTTTAGCGTCGGGGTATGTCTTTATCTCATGTATCACAATCTCAGGGTCGATACCCGACATTTCTTTGTAGCTCCAGGCGAAGATGTCACAAAACTTTTTGAAAATGGATGTATAGGTGACGATTTTGTTAGAAGAACACGAAGCTCCAATATGGACATTTTCGACAATCCCAGGTTTGATGGATATGTCAAGGGGAATAGTGGATGAGATATTGCTTAAGTTCCCTTCAGAAAACACATCGTGTGCAGACTCGGGAACGGTGGAGATCACGACAACGGTCGACGGGGTCGAAATTCGTTGGTAGTTCTCAAGGGTATGTTGCTCCAGAAAGAGAATGGAACGATGATGCTCATCGTCCCAAGGGGTATCCTCCATGACAAACATGATCATCTCATATGTGGGAAAAATGACACGGAAAGGATCGAGAGACAACTCACTAAGAGAAGGAGTAGAAGGTGTTGTCGATTGAATGGCCTGATAAGCAGATTCAACTGGACTTAACGACATTTCGTCGTCGAAACGAAGATGATCTCCATGGTCAGGGACTATCCAGGGGTCGTGAGAGGCAGGAAGTTCGTAAGGCAAGGTGGAGATCATGTTGATGGAAGAAACAGACGAGCGTGGAACATCGGGCGGTGGAATGGGGAAAGTACCTATTAACGAAGAGTCCTTGAGAAGGCCTACACCGACGTTCTCATAACCTGGTGGGGTTTTAGCGATAAACGGTACATTGCCAGTACGGGTATTGGAATTGAAGAATGCTAGTTGATCGACGGTGACCTTACCTTGATGTGGGAAACGTACCACACGGAAAATAGTCGACACAACTGCGCGCATGGAATCGATCCAGTTGCGGCCAAGCTGAAGATTGTAATCAAGGGGAACGTCAAAGACTTCCACTTCAACTTGGACTGTTTTACCTTCTAACGTGATGGGAAACGAAGGAAGAACACCATAGGGCTTAAAACCAGAGTCGTTGAAGGCTTTAAGAGTGTTATGGGATTCGTTCAAGGATGGAGAGCCGATGGCCTTCCAACAAGAAAGAGACATGACACACGTCGAGGCACCCTCGTCGATAACGATTCGACAAATGTTTTTTTCAGAGACAATCACTTGGATCTAGAACGCGAGTTGAGGGGGTAACCTTGGAATGTGATATTCCAAGTCAAAGATTATTAAATTCGTATCCGTCGGATCGATTCCACCGATAGATTTCAACAGTGCCTTTTGTTGTGCGGGACAAAGTTGAAGGACTTCGAGGGCTGACATCGCAGAAGGTGCTTGAGCTAGATCTTCAACAATGTAGTTCTGGGCAGCACGAGCGTGAGGATTGACAACCGATTTCCAAACGACGCCCTTTGGGGGGGGGTTGCAGAACTGTGTCGAGGCTCAGTCGTTCGAGATGAAGAGGACCATTGGTAGGTGGAGTCGCGGGAGAGGGTTGTACCAAGGAAGGGGGTAAATCATCAAACTTCTCCTTAGAGGGAGAATAATCTTTGGCTCGAGTAGTGAGTGCAACGTTGCTCTGCTTAGAATCGCCAATACACATCAAAACATAGGAGGTGGTAGAAGATGAGGGTTGGTCATGGATGACCAATTGAGCCTGTTGTTGAGACGGGAAGGGTTGTGACAAAACAGCCGATGCAGGTGGATTTGGACCTCCTTGAAGGAACTTGGTGACCTTGGCGCGTCGTGGACAATCCTTCATGTAGTGATCATCACCACATATAAGACAAGGGTATCGAGGTTTGCGCTTATCCCGGTTATCAACAGGGTTAGTTTTGGTTTGCTATGCTTGAGGAGTATTTTTGCCCTCCTTATTCTTACCCCTTCCCTTTTTAGATTTGTTTTTACCGGTAGGGGTAGATTGAACTGCATTTACCTCAGAAGTCTTGCCGGTGGGAGGGGCAGGAGACAGAGCATTTTGAACATTAGAAGAAGCAGATTTAGGGTTTGCGCTTGACACAGAATGTGGTTGGTCTTGGGCAGTACCAACCACACCGTCAGCTGCATGTGAGGCAACTGGAGTAGTAGAAGTGCTGGAAGTAGAAGGACGAGGTAAGTCAGGTAGTAAATTGTAAAGGGTTCCCATTTGTGAATAAACGAGGTCAAGATATTGAGCACGACTTATAGCTTGCTCTTCCGTGACTACGCCACCCATGGAAATGTCCTTATCGATGTCATTCACAAATGATTTTGTGAACCACTCTGCTAGCAACTGATCGGGGAGCTCAAGTTTAATGAGACGTTGTCTCCTTCGCCACTCATGGATGTGATCGGATATATGAGTGGTTTTGTTCTGTTTGAAGGAAGTCGAAATCTCGGTCCCTGTGTCATAACGAATCGATAACTGGTAGTGTGTGAGGAAAGCCATAGCTAGGGTGTTGAAGTCAGAGAAGAAACTTCGTGGTAATTCGATATACCACTTCGCAGCAGAACCTGTGAGGGTTCGTTGAAAAAGACGTAAACGAATAGAGTCATCCATCAACGAGTTGGATGAACACCATAGGTGAAAAGTCATAACGTGATTGTTGGGGTCCTCTCCCGCTTTGCCGTCGAATTTAGGAATGTCCGATGGAAGCTTGGCTGGTATAACAGGCCATTGGGGAGAGTGACGAATATGATCATTTAAAATCCTTGACAAATCCGGAAGATCCAAAGTGGTGAGAAAGGGTAATTGTCAATTCACTTGCGGGTACTGGTGGCTTTGGGGAGGAAGCCCTATCGGCAAACCAGTAGGACCATAAGCAGTCTGCATATAATGTGAAGACCCAGGCATATTCGGTGGTGGTTGGAGAGGATAGTAGCTCATAGGAGTATACCCTGGAACAAGAGCTTGAGTTTGAGCATTCGCCCCCCAAATGGGATTGAACGAACCTGGATATGGTTGGCCCATACTAGGAGGTATTATGGATGCAACTGGAAACTGCTCCCGCCCAGTCGATTGAGGAGGATGTTGTATCAAATGATTCCAATACTGGGCCAAGTAGGGAGGTATGTTTTTCCCATAAGGCGGGGTCGGTCCTCCCATCGAAGGTGGTGTTCCAATTGGGGACAATGTTCCAATTGGGGGTTGTGTTCCAATTGGGATTTGCGTTCCAAAAGGAATTTGCCCGCTGAGAGGGGGTTGAGTTATACCACCTTCGTGAAATTGTCCACCAACCGGAAATTGGTAATTTGGAGTGAATTCCGGAATAGTGCCACTAGGATTAAGACTACCAGTGGAAGACGAAGAAGGTCCTCCAAAAGGAAATTGAGGTAGTGTTGGAATAAAACCAGGAAGAGAGTGCCTAGAAGAAGGACCACCAGGAGAGCCGGATGGAGTTTGTGCAGGAGTAGGAATAGAAGCATTCAACGCATGGTATCCAGGTGGTAGTGTCGAAGTGACGTTGGGCGTTCGCGGTGTGTTGATGGGAGCAAGACTAACCGCAGTAAACCCGGTTGGAACACTCGTATTATCTGTGAGATGGGCCATTTCGGCAGGGACGGTAAAGTGATAGGCGGTGGTCAACGATACTGTCTCTGGATTAGAGATTTCAGAGATCACAGGTGGGTTGATTTCGGAAATCACAGGTGAACCTGGACCAAAAAGGTCCCGTCGGAAAACACCTGTAGACCAAAAAAGATCTTGGCCTTCTATGCCTGGAAAGGGTCCAACTTGTGATCCAGAAGATGTAATAACTAAGTCTCCGGAAGAATTCAGTCGCATAAACGGTCGCTCAGAATCACGGTGAAGTCGAAAGTCCTCTCAAGTATTTGTAATTCAAAAATGTTCTAGAGAGTCAGTTCGTTCCACTTGTGGCGTGGTAACGACTGTGACTTCACTTTGCCGAGGAGAGCCCTCGGGTGTACTTGTAGGCAAGGGTTGAGAACCTTCCAGATGCTCCGGAGATAAACCCTGCATTCTACGTGAACGACGTGGAGGAGTTATTATAAACGAGTGAAAAACTTCACGAAGAAAATCTTATGGTCAACTTCGATAAACAAACAACACGCGCTAGTAAAAAAAATCTAGGAAGCAATCACCAAGCAAACAAGACCTTCTAATTCCGAAGCCACTAGTTGGTGATGAAATCCAACGTCACAACAACAAGACGAGAAGGGGCTGGGCTAGGGTGGAAAAGTTACGTTGACGACCTGCTTAACGGACTTACACCCTGGTGCAAGATCCCACACATAATCGTGGGTATACCCTCCAAGGAGCCCGAGTGAGTTTGGTCAACGTCAATTCCAGGTACCGTGAAGACTTTCCCCTTCACAGTCACCTTGTGTAAGAACCTAGAAAGATAGGCTACTAAAGTTACCACCAATAACAATAAAGCCTGGGGGGATAGTCGACAGTCTGATCCACACGCAAGGGCAGGGTATATAGCCCGAAATCAACTCAAAAGGCTTCCACTCATCATTGTGGGTATACCTCCGAGTGATCCCCGTAATACGTGAAATCTCTACACTAATATCAACAAAGCGGGGTGAGTAACTCTGCCAATATCAATGCGACCTCGTGCTTGACCCTTGTGTGAGAAGGGCTTCCCATGACAAGATGTTTCAAATGGAATTTAACACTCCCTAACAGAAGATGCTATTGTGTGTTTTGTTCTTTGAAGAGTGTATCTCTCTTCCTACTCTAAAGTGCTAGCCTAGCTAAATGTTGGTGTAATAGAGCCCTAGAAAAGAGTTACTAGTTAAATTTTATGATTGCGCAGTGTTATTAAGAGCTGTTGTTTACTCAAAGGAAACGAAGATGAAACTGATGTTGTATAAGAATCTGACCCAACGATGCATGGATATGAATGCAATATAACAATTTTCATTCAATGAATCCTATGTATGGGAGGGAAAGAGAAAGTTTTCCAGATCAACCTCGAACTACAATACAAAATTTCCTTTAAAATGCAAATGCAACAAATCACGCATCAATAACAATTCTCTATTGCTTCTTTTTCAATAATTTCAACAATTGATTTTCAATGTTTTCGAAGACGAAAATGATTTTTGAAATAAAAACGTTTGTTCACTTTTCAAAAAGGACCCACACCATGATAGTGAGAGTACAGAAAATAAAAAACCAATGAACAAGCAATGATAAAAACCCAATCCACTCTTTCAATGAAAAC
>JZKD02S0505186.1:362737-382634 GCA_000966675.3 Picea glauca | reverse complement strand
GGTTTTTTTTTTTACCTTGCTGGAATGTCCCGATGTTGTTTCACCTCTAAGGTTGCCCTCGGCAGAGGGTTCTCCATGCGCCTGATGAGCTGTTGAAGGAAAATTTGTAACCTGAAAGTTTGTAACACTAATATTTGCAACCCACCATCAACAAATAGTAGAGGGTATTAAAGTCAACTGAGAGATTTTAAATGTTCCAATGATTCAGAACAACCATGTGGCATTATGATAATCCACCCATAATTTTTTTTTTAACATCTGATGGCTATAACCGTTTCATGGATTATTTTAAAAGACTTGCATCCACGCACTTTTTAACATCGTTTACCTAATTCTTGACCATTGACAGAGAGGTAAGAAAGTGCCATTCGTTCTTGATTGTTTATTGATGGCCATTTCCTTTGCGTTTTTGGGAGTGATGGACGAATTTCTTAACCAGGTGTTTATGCATTGATGGATCCTTTTAGCGCTGTGTCTTTATGCTAAGAGATAAAATCTCTTCCCCGCGTATATGTATAACTCAACGTTTATTTATTTATTTATGCTTTAATGGCAACATACTCCGGAGTTTTCAAACTTTGATGCTTTTTGTAATAGTCGAGTCGAGTCACCTGTATTATTACTCCCAAGTCGAATTGTTGACTGCAATAATTTAAAGTGAAAATATATTGAGTTAATATAAAATAAAAATAAAAATTTCAGCTCATTTTAAAACTTATTAATCTCTAACCGCATCCACCTGTGTCGAATCTTTCATAAAATATTGTTAGGATAAACCCTGTTTGATATTTATGATTCCATTGAATGATTTTCATACCTTCTCTGGGGTCAGCACACATTTTCTTAATGTGCATTGTGATTATGGCATTTTGCTTTAAATTTGTTCCAGCCAAGTCTGTGGATTGTTCCTTATGTCAACAGAAGGGCTTGAATAAATATATGTCAAACGATGCAGGGGTCTGTTGCGTAGGGTCGAGCTATATAAGCTACCTGTCCATTCTCCCTTGACATTGACCGTTCCAACACTTTTAACTCTGCATAATTGAATGCCAGCGGGAGCTGGAGTTGTAGCTCTGCGTTTTCCCTTGATTGTTGCCTGTGCCTTGCTAGATTGGAAACCCTTTAACTGCCGTCGTTATCTCTCTTTCCAATGTAATTACATTTCATTTGTCAAACGAAAACCACCTTCTGGTGTCCAATTCATGTTGAAATTGTATAAAATTTATAATCCATATTTTATGAACTGCTTGAATTTCATTTCCATTTCATTCTGAATAATATTATATTTATTTTATTATCAATTGGTTTATGATGAACATAATGCAAAAACATCCTTGATTAAGCTTGATGGTGGTAAGACCACTAATGACCCAAATGCAGAGGAAGGTTTTGGAAGATGCATGCCAGATTAATGACTAAATTAGCAAAGCTCACCACTTATGTTTAGCAGGTGTTACATTTGGATAAGGGCGTTTTTACTTTCCCAAGGAAGCTTGCTAATTTTTTGCAATTGTTAGATCCAAGTGACGACTGTATTTTCAGTTTAATTTAGCATGTGAATGTGGATGGCCGACCTAGGTTGATTTGCGAGCCAACTCGTCCTTAAATGCTTATCCTTGTCTTTTTATTTTAAATGCTTAAGCCTTGTCCTTAAATGCTTATCATTGGTTTATTTATTTATTTTAAACATCTTGTTATTTGCTTCAAGCTAATGTCAGGTTATTGATATTGAAAGCCTTGCATTAAATGCCTTGATTTTGGCTTTACGTTAAAGATCTTGTTAATTGTCTTATTAGTTATTTTAGCATTCTACTTTAAGATTTTTTTTTATATCAAGATTAATGGCTAGTTGGATGAAGATTGGGATTAGAATAGATGTGACCCCGAGGAATGTGATTATGATTTAAATTGATTGGTGAGTAAGGATATGAAGGCATAATTATAACCTTGCTAAATGGGTTGTGTATGATGTCCTTGATAATAAATGGGTTGTGTATGATGTCTTTGATAATAAATTATGGCTAAATTATAATTTATGCAAGCTGGTGAGATTAAATTAATGATTAATTATATCCTTGAATAATTAGCGTAAGTCAAAGTTCAAAATGCTTATTAGTGTCCTTTTAACGATGAATTAAATAGTATCTTGATGACCATTTGTAATTTAAAATTGCGCAAGTGGACTGGCTTTAAGACTAAATTAGATTATGCCTTGATGTCATTATGCACCTTACTCTTGTGAATTCGGGCTCGTAATGGAGGTTGGAATAGACTGTGTTAATTACCTTACTTGCTATATTAATTGTCATTGTCTTGTAATTTGATTAAAATTACACCTCCCATGCAATACTGTAATAGTAGTGAGTAATTTAATGAGTTAATAATGATTCACTATCGCAATTTTCCTTAATGTAGATAACCTTGTTGATTGCGATCTTGATGGTTATGTTATTGTCATTAGCTTAGTAGGCCTGGTTTGCTTATGTCGGGCGGGATGTAGACACCTCCTTGTTCATCAGAGCAGTCGCCAGCCCTGAGACCTTAAATGGTCAAGATCAATGGGGACTTGGGCTTGAGCATTGCTTATGTGTCCTGCAGGTCCTAACCATTGCAGGGTAGGACGGACGGGTAGTCATTGTTGTTCTTGTCAGGTCGTCATGTTGTGGTTGCGAGGGTTGCTTACGTAGTGTTTGTCGTCGTGTTGCATTGTTGAGTATAATGTCATGTTTACCTTCATACACACACACACAAAAAAAGAAAATAATTTTACACTTGTCAGGAGAGGCTTGATGTCGTGACGAACGGGAGGTTCATTACATATGGTATCAGAGCGGGTTCAACCCGCAACTTGGGATCGCTACGGCTTTCGTTGATGTGAATGATTGATTATACTGTTGCTGATCGAGTTGACTTGTGTGTGTGCAGGTAATCATTGTTTGAGGACTCCATGGAGGCAGACGACGGGGTGCTAGGGGAGGAGGTGCGACGCCTCCAGTAGCATCCACACTTGAGGGGTCTAACCCCCAAGGAGACGAGCAGGTACTCAGACAAGAGCAGATAGCAGTTGACGATGTAGTTGGAATGATGAGATATTTTCAGCACATGTCTGAGGCACTGATCAGTCATTTGAACAGAGATGAGGCTAGGGCGTCGACACCTGTTGAGGTTCCACTGTGTGCTCCGGTCGGTACTAGTAGCATTCACCGTGAACTCGAGAAGGTCAAATTTCTCGAGTTCTTTGGTGCCCCAGATGGCGCAGCTGCCAAGCCATGGTTGCAGAACATGGCGATGTGCTTTGCACTTCGCGATTATATCTCAAACATGAAGGTCCGCATGGCGGTCTTTCAACTGAAGGGGAGCTCTCTTCTATGGTGGAAGACGCTCCTACCGCAGCTGAACATGGTCATCAAAGACGTGTCATGGGAACTGTTCGAGGAATGTTTTAGAGAGGTACCTTTCAGAGGAATTCATTGAGCGCCATCTTAATGAGTTCAACGCCTGACGATAGGGAGGTCGTGCGGTGCCCGAGTACGAGGTTCGTTTTATGGAGCTGTTCCGGTATGCTCCGCACCTTAACACTGAGAAAATTAAGGTCAACACGTTCGTGTTTGACCTTAACGAAAGCCTGTGTGTAAAGGTTAGGATTTTGATGCCTCAAACCTTGCATGATGTCGTCCAGAAGGCCCTCATAGCAGAGGAGGAGCTTATCAGTGGGGGTCAGACCAGGACTCCAGCGAGACTAGCAGGGAAGGTTTCATCTGGAACACAGCAGCATCGGACACCACCGAGACATACGCCTGGATATCGTGGCTTCCAGAGGGGATCGACATTCACTACACCTCTGCGACTGCCGCCTCAGTAGCGGACACCTTATCGGGGACCACAACATCAGCAACAACGTCGACCGCAACAACAACAATTTAGGCCTGTTCAGTGGAATAGACCAAGATTCCAGGCCGGTGGGCCGTCATCTTCTACTTCGGGTACCAGGACTACTGGACTGAAGAAGGGGTGTGGACATGTGGGGAGCGACACTACTAGCGCGACTGCCCTGTGTAGAGGACCAAAGCGTCCAGATCAGCCGGACCCACTACCGTGGGAGATATGGGCAAGGCCCTTCGGATTCATGCAGCGGTGAATAACTGCCAGGCAAAGCATCAGTCGACTATGCTAGAGATGACAGATACCATTGCTGACCAGACCCTTAGTATTTTGATAGATCCCGGTACTACCGTGAGTTTCACTTCTGGTGCAGCGCTAATAAGGATTAAGGTAAAGGCAGTCGAACATGACGAGTTTAACTTCGTAGAGATGGCTTCGAGAGACAAACATAAGGTTGGAGGAAAGGTTACGGGCTGTGTCCTTAACCTAGGAGAGTTTGTCACAAGGGACAACCTGTATGTCACAATCCTAGGATCGTATGATATCGTGATTGGTATGGACTGGTTGGAATCGCATGAGGCGATACTCAACTGTAAGACAAAATGATTGAGCTTGGTCGATGACGAGGGACAGAGATGGGTGATTGTAAGACGGAACCAGGGAGTTTCCCTAAGGTTCATCTTTTCCTTACAACTATATAAGAGTATGCGCAAGGGGTGCAAGCTTTATGCGATCCTTGCGTTAAACGAGAAGGGAGTAGCGAAAGGTTTAGAACACCTTCCGGTGGTGAAGGAGTTTGCGAATGTATTTTCAGAGGAGTTACCTGGGATGCCATCGGAGAGGGAGTTGGAGTTTACCATAGACCTGAAACCGGGGACTGAACCGATAGCAAGAATGCCTTATTGGATTTCGACCCCGGAGTTACAAGAGTTGAAAATGCAACTGAAGGTGTTGCTGGACCTAGGACTGATACGTCCTAGTGTGTCACCGTGGGGTGCACCTTTTATTTTCATACAAAAGGAGGACGTATCGTGGAGGCTTTGCATTGACTACCGTCAACTGAACAAGGCTACGATCAAGAATCAGTATCCATTGCCGAGAATTGATGATATGCTCAATCAAATGAAGGGCACGACGGTGTTCTCCAAGATCGACTTGCGATCAGGATACCACCAATTATGGATTAAGGAAGATGATGTCCCTAAGATCGCCTTTAAGACGAGGTTTGGATATTACGAGTTTACTGTTTTATCGTTTGGACTGACAAACACCCCAGGTGTATTTATGAGTTTGATGAATGGGGTGTTCCACACATCTTTTCGGTGTTGCCTCTTCAGACGAATCTACGTGAAAAGATTCTAACTTTACAGCGTGACGATGACTGGTACAAAGAGGTCGAGGGTTTTATCGGACAAAACACAATGATGGTACCACGATATGGGACTTTCATTTGATAGTGATGGTTTATTGAGGTTTAAAAGTTGGATTTACGTACCGCCAAACGACGAGTTGAGGATGTTGATCCTGAGCGAGGCTCATAGAGAAGTTTACATGGCTGACCCGAGAGTCACGAAGATGAGGGCAGACCTCAAACCCTTATTCTTCTGGAAGGGAATGAAGGCCGACATAGTCAACTATGTGGCTAGATGTCTAGAATGTCAGCAGGTAAAGGCTGAATATAGACACCCAACAAGATTACTACAACCACATACCATTTCAGAATCGAAATGGGAGGTTATTTCGATGGATTTCATTGTTGGATTTCCACTGATGGCAAGGAGACATGACTCGATTTTATTAGTAGTAGACACTCTGACGAAGAGTGCCCACTTTATTCCTGTGCGTACGATGTATCATGCACTTGACATAGCTAGAGTTTTGATTAATGAGATTGTGAGGTTGCATGGCGTGCCTAAGAGGATTATATCCGATCGATGATCAATGTTTACTAGACGATTTTGGATGAGTTTCCAAGAGGCCTTCGGAACCCAACATAAATTTAGTACTGCATATCACCCGGAGACTAACGGGCAGACCGAACAAATGAACCAAACCTTGGAGGACATGTTGTGCATGTACGTGATGGACCAACAAAAGTGTTGGGAAGAATTTTTGCCTCTAGTAGAGTTCGCTTACAACAACAATTACCAGAGCACCATTAAAATGGCGCCTTTCAAGTTTCTTTACGGGCGACCGTGTCAGACGCCTTTGAGTTGGGATCAGCTTGAGGATAGGGTCCTAGTGGGACCAAAAGTGATCCAATAAATGGAAGAGCAAATGCAAACAATAATACAAACGATTAAAGAAGTGCATGATCGACATAAGAGTTATGCCGATGCGCACCGTGTCGACCGTAGTTACGAGGTCGACGATCGAGTCTTCTTGCGGGTTAAACCGCATAAGAGTTCGATCAAGTTTGAGAAGGGAGATAAACTCTCTCCTAGGTTCGTGGGACCCTTTGAGATTGTGGAGAGAAAGGGGCCCGTGGCCTATCGACTAGCCTTGCCTGATTCTTTGACGCATATGCACGATGTTTTTCATGCATTTGTTTTGAAACATTATATCAGTGATCCTACACATGTTATTGACATTAGTTCCTTGTAGGTATCGGATGAGGGGGCACTCACGGCTAAGCCGGTCCGCATCTTGGATCATCGCGTTCGACAGCTGTCGAACGCTAGATCAAGTCAAGGTCCAGTGGGACAATTATAGTCCGCACTCGACAACCTGGGAGGATGCATATGATATGCTCCAACAATTTCCATTTTTGTTTGATAGATAGACATATGATACTGCGATACACTTATTTCGACATTTATACTGTGAAACTTCGGGATGAATTTTAGACCAAGAGGGGGTGTATGTAACATCCCGCTCTTGTGCACTAAGCAAACTTATTCTTTGAGGACACTTGCTCGCAAGTGATCCGGATTATTATGCTATTAAAACATTTGAATTTAATTATGATGCGTTATGGGTAGATGACATGTTTTACTACATTGCCATAGACATGTGCTATTGACTCAGTTTTACTAAGTGTGCAGGGTTTTGGACCTCGTGGATGCAGAGGCATTGATGGAACCCCTTGGACTCCGGATCGAGTCAGGGAGTGTAACATTGGGGTTTGATTGTTTTACTGTGATATTAGTGCATTTGATTAGATGATATGATGTGGATATGTTTTGACATGATTTGTTGATGATGTAGGCTGACAATAGCTTGCCGACCAGACTCACATATGGAGTAAAGGGGTCACACACGACTACTAGAGATGTTGAGGGAGAGGTGTGGAAAACATCCCTGCCACATCCTACTAGCACTTCCGCCATGGCTCGAACTGTAGGTTAACGATTACCTAGTTCGAGAGGACCAACGATGCCGTGAGGGTAGACTACAACAGTCACTCATGATGATTCTAAGGGGCGTGCAATAAGGCATGGGCCTTATTCCTTAGAGGCCCTTAGTCTCCCACAAGTTCACCTGGTGGAGTGTTTACTCCAGGGGTTATTGATGTCTACCAATCAGTCAAGAGGCGAGTGGCACCCTTGGAGCACGTAGTGGGTCCTGAAGGGCACGTCGCGCAAGGGAACAGATTAGGCGAGTGGCACCCTTGGAGCACCTAGTGCGTCCTAAAGGGCACGTCGCATTGATGATGATAGAGGGATGAACCTAGATGGCCCTAAGACAAATAACAGGTTAAGAATTTTTAAAACAATTTCCCTAATTAAATGTCGCCCAATACAAAATCTAAGTTCTAAGTCTAAAATTTTGCTAGGGGTAAAATTTTGTCGACCTTTAAAAAAAAATAATAATTAAAAAAATAAAATAAAATAAATAGATAAAATAAAATAAAATAATAAATTTTAAAATAAAAACCACTTAAGTAATAATTATGGCCTTCATAAAATTTTGTAACATGAAGGGAGTAAGAAATTAAATTATTCATAAGAAATAAAATCHGTGGATATAAAAAGTAAAGAGRGAATTAATTRTTTTATCWTTTGATAATTTAAAAAGATACTAAATTAATGRTAAAAGGGAAAAGGGGTTATATTCCACACCTGCCTTTTTGAGTTCTAAGTAAAAGGGGAAAGAGGGAAAATAAAAAAAATAGGAAACTAGGGAAAAGAGGTAACATAAAAAGGAAAAAGGGAACTTAAGGGAAAAAGCAGGAAGTCAACTTAGTAAAGAATCTACATTTAAGAGTCTTCTAATTTTAAAACTGAATTAACAATTTCATAATAGGGAAAGCCTTTAAAACCTGTAAGGGAATATAGGGACACCTAGGAGTGATTCTAGGAGTAACTCTAGGTGGGTGAGGGAAATGAAGATAATTACTTAATTAAAGAAATTAATTCATGGAGGATTGTAGGGGATGAAGGACACTTGTACGAAGAGGAAAGTTTGGGATTTTATTTTTAAAAACTTTAACTAAATGAGATTTTAGGAAAGAAAGGGAGTTCAAAACTCTATAAAAGAAAGGGAGGAGAAGGAGGAAGGATCATCTTCTGTTTGCGTAACGTTATGCTGCAGAAATATCGACTTGACTAATTTACTTGTGGGAGTTGGGATACCCAGCTCGGAGATGAGTGGTAGCTCGGCCTTGTGAGGCGAGCTGGGAGCTAGACGAAACCGCTGGATAGTGTGTATGGCCCCTTTGAGGCTCGGGGGCCTAAGGGGGAAGAAGAGTACCCCTAGCATTGGCTGGGAGGTATCGGTGTAGTCTCGACGGTCGGTGAGCGAGAGTTTCACGGATCGCGCGCATTTCACTCGTAGCAAGCGAACATGTAACGATACGCTTCTTCGGTTGATTGATAGAATGTTGTAGGATGTATGTTTTAGATCTGCATGTGTGTTGGGTAGGTAAACTGTTTGTCTAGTTTCATGACTAAAATTTTTATAGCCTGGATGAATGATTGGTTGATTGATTTCCATGACCTTCGTCTTCTTGTATGTCGTGACCACCCCGTGTGTTGATTGTGACCTTGAGTTTGTTATCCTTCGTCGCTAGCTCACCAGTCCTCGCCTGAGCAGTCGGCCAGGAGCTTGATCTACGGTCATCGCCTTAGCGTTAAAAGACCTATGGATCTCAATGCCCTGCTTTTCTGTGCGAGGATGGTGAAGTGAAGGATGCACCTGTTAGCCATCTACCTCTAATTATTTTTCCTTGACTGAATGTTTATCTTCCGACTGGATGTGTTTCTTTAGCCCTGAATTTTTTTGTTGGCATGGCCTTTCCTTCCACTGTGCTGTTTTCTTTTACCTTGCTGGAATGTCCCGATGTTGTTTCAACTCTAAGGTTGCCCTCGGCAGAGGGTTCTCCATGCACCTGATGAGCTGTTGAAGGAAAATTTGTAACCTGAAAATTTGTAACACTAATGTTTGCAACCCACCATCAACGGACAGTAGAGAAATTAAAGTCAACTGAGAGATTTTAAATGGTCCAACGATTCAGAACAACCATGTGGCGTTATGATAATCCACCCATAATTTTTTTTTTAACATCTGATGGATATAACCGTTTCATGGATTATTTTAAAAGACTTGCATCCACGCATTTTTAAACACCGTTTACCTAGTTCTTGACCATTGACAGAGAGGTAAGAAAGTGCCATTCGTTCTTGATTGTTTATTGATGGCCATTTCCTCTGCGTTTTTGGGAGTGATGGATGAATTTCTTAACCAGACATTTATGCATTTATGGATCCTTTTAGTGCTGTGTCTTTATGCTAAGAGATAAAATCTCTTCCCTGCGTATATGTATAACTCAACGTTTATTTATTTATTTATGCTTTAATGGCAAGATACTCTGGAGTTTTCAAACTTTGATGCTTTCTGTAATAGTCGAGTCGAGTCACCTATATTATTACTCCCAAGTCGAATTGTTGACTGCAATAATTTAAAGTGAAAATATATTGAGTTAATATATAAAAAAAAAAAATTCAGCTCATTTTAAAACTTATTAATCTCTAACCGCATCCACCTGTGTCGAATCTTTCATAAACTATTGTCAGGATAAACCTTGTTTGATATTTATGATGCCATTGCACTATTTTCATACCTTCTCCGGGGTCAGCACACATTTCATTAATGTGCGTTGTGATTATGGAATTTTGCTTTAAATTTGTTCCAGTCAAGACCGTGGATTGTTACTTATGTCGACAGAAGGGCTCGAATAAGTATATGTCAAATGATGCAGGGGTTTGTTGCATAGGGTCGAGATATATAAGCTACCTGTCACTTCTCCCTTGACATTGACCATTCCAGCACTTTTAACTCTGCATAAGAAATGAATGCCGTCGGGAGCTGGAGTTGTAGCTTTGCGTTTTCCCTTGATTGTTGCCTGCGCCTTGCTAGATTGGAAACCCTTTAACTGCCATCGTTATCTCTCTTTCCAATGTACTTACATTTCATTTGGAAAACAAAAACCACCTTCTGGTGTCCAATTCATGTTGAAAATGTATACAATTTATAATACACATTTTATGAACTGCTTGAATTTCTTTTCCATTTCATTCTGAATAATATTATATTTATTTTATTATCAATTGGTTTATGATGAACATAATGCAAAAAAATCCTTGATTAAGCTTGATGGTGGTAAGACCACCAATGAACCAAATGCAGAAGGTTTTGGAAGATGCATGCCAGATTAATGCCTAAATTAGCAAAGCTCACCACTTCTGTTTAGCAGGTGTTACATTTGGATAAGTGCATTTTTACTTTCCCAGGGAAGCTTGCTAATTTTCTGCAACTGTTAGACCCAAGTGACGACTGCATTTTCAGTTTAATTTAGCATGTGAATGTGGATGGCTGACCTAAGTTGATTTGCGAGCCAACTCGTCCTTAAATGGTTATCCTTGTCTTTTTATTTTAAATGCTTAAGCCTTGTCCTTAAATGCTTATCCTTGTCTTTTTATTTTAAATGCTTAAGCCTTGTCCTTAAATGCTTATCATTGTTTATTTTTATTTTAAATGTCTTGTTATTTGCTTCAAGCTAATGTGAAGTTATTGATATTAAAAGCCTTGTATTAAATGCCTTGATGTTGGATTTACGTTAAAGATCTTGTTAATTGTCTTATTAGTTATTTTAGCATTCCACTTTAAGATTTTTTTTTATATCAATATTAATGGTTAGTTGGATGAAGATTGGGATTAGAATAGATGTGACCCTGAGGGATGTGATTATGATTTAAATTGATTGGTGAGTAAGGATATGAAGGCATATTTTTAACCTTGCTAAATGGGTTGTGTATGATGTCCTTGATAATAAATGGGTTGTGTATGATGTCTTTCATAATAAATTATGGCTAAATTATAATTTATGCAAGCTGGTGAGATTAAATTAATGATTAATTATATCCTTGAATAATTATCCATAGTCAAAGTTCAAAATGCTTATTAGTGTCCTTTTAACGATGAATTAAATAATATCTTGATGACCATTTGTAATTTAAAATTACGCAAGTGGGCTGGCTTTAAGACTAAATTAGATTATGCCTTGATGTCATTATGCACCTTAGACATGTGAAGTCGGGCTCGTAATGGATGTTGGAATAGACCGTGTTAATTACCTTACTTGCTATATTAATTGTCATTGTCTTGTAATTTGATTAAAAGTACACCTCCCATGCAATACTGTAATAGTAGTGAGTAATTTAATGAGTTAATAATGATTCGCTATCGCAATTTGCCTTAATGTAGATAACCTTGTTGATTGCGATCTTGATGGTTATGTTATTGTCATTAGCTTAGTAGGTTTGGTCTGCTTGTGTCGGGCGGGATGTAGACACCTCCTTGTTCCTCAGAACAGTTTCCATCCCTGAGACCTTAAATGGCCAAGATCGATGGGAACCTGGGGTTGAGCGTTGCTTATGTGTCCTGGAGGTCCTAACCTTTGCAGGGTAGGACGAGCGGGTAGTCATTCTTGTTCTTGTCATGTCGTGATGTTATGGTTGCGAGAGTTGCTTGTAAAGTGTTCGTCGTCGTGTTGCATTGTTGAGTATAATGTCATGTTTACCTTCATACACACACACACAGAAAAAAGAATTTTGCACTTGTTAGGAGAGGCTTGATGTCGTGACGAACGGGAGGTTCGTTACATAATTTATTGTGTTTGCATCGTTGTGGTTGTCGGATGTTGTCTTAGTGTCATTTGTTTATGGCATAAGTAATGTTGATAAATGCTTAACTGGATGTGATTGATCTTCATGTGATTGTAATCTGAATGACAAAAAGGGTTTACTGTTAGTTTGTTTATATATTACCACATTGCGCAGAGGTTAATGTTTATTATATGCTTTGCTAAGAAAAAATGGTTTACTGTTGAATTGTTTATACATTATCATATTGTACAAAGGTTAATAATTATTGTACGCTTTGTTGAGAAAAATATGGTTTACTGTTAGTTTGTTTATATATTACCACATTGCGCAGAGGTTCATGTTTATTGTATGCTCTGCTAAGAAAAATGGTTTACTGTTAATTCGTTTATATATTATCACATTGCACAGAGGTTAATGATCACTGAATGCTCTGCTGAGAAAAATATGGTCTACTGTTAGTTTGCTTATATATTACCACATTGCACAGAGGTTCATGTTTATTGTATGCTCTGATAAGAAAATGGTTTACTGTTAATTCGTTTATATATTATCACATTTCTCAGAGGTTAATAATTACTGTATGCTCTACTAAGAAAAGGATGGTTTACTGTTAGTTTGTTTATATATTATCACATTGCACACAGGTTAATGTTTACTGTATGCTCTGCTAAGAGAAAGATGGGTTACTGCAAATTTGTTTATGTATTATCACATTGCGCAGAGGTAAACTTTGTTGTATGCTTTGCTCATAAAAGATTGGATACCATGTAGATCATTTATGTATTTTCACGTTGTGTAGAGGGAGTTCAATTCCTTACTGTATTGTGCCTCTGCCCAAGTCCCTTTTACTCTATGCCTTCAATCCCTAATTGGGGATTTCTCCCGAGCTCTGCGCTGAGTAGATATAGAGCTCAACCCTTCTGCAACTTTAAATTTCTGAAGCCTGTACTACGCGACCTCTGAGACCAACGAATCTTCGTTGTTCGCCCTTCCCAACTGAGTTGTGAATCCCTTGCCGAGCGACTAAATAAACCAGTGTCTCACCATTTTGCCTTGCACCCACAAGTAGAATTGGGACTCCGGTGCAGCGCCTCCCCAAGAGATCAACTCTTTACAATGGTTGTATCAAATTTTTTTTTGATGCTTGTGTAGATATTTCCAGCTGGACCTCCTCCTCCTTCCTTTCTCAGCTGGTCATGCCCGGTATGTCAACTGCATTGACATCGCCCAACTCTCTGCCCCTCTCACGCGTCTTGATCATAGCTTGGTAACGGGTCTGGGCTTACGCGTGCCTCCGCTCTGCATGGCCAGTATTGCTGGCTCCCTGTACCAACCTTTTTCCTTATGCTCTTTTTGGTCCAAATCCCAAGCATGCGAACCTTTACTGAATCAAAACTTGAGTTGCCCACTGACTGAGTTGAAATCTCTGACGGATTTTCATTGTACATTTCGGGTGTTGTAAAAATCAGGCTGACATCCTTTCGATGTGTTAGTAAGTGTTATCCCTCCTTGCCAACTCATCCCTTGTCCATCTAAACATTGGTTCCGAGAACAACTTTAGCTTCCATGTTGTGATTTCCCCACTGGATCATTTTAGATTTCCTCTCCCTTCCTTGGTGTTAATCCCCGCCCTTAACTCCACACAGGTGCAAATCTTATCTCCTCCCTTAGCGTGGAGATAATTTATATTTTATGTGTGGTTGTGACCTTAGCGTTTGGTCATAGTTCTTTTGTGTCTTTTAGCTTCCTGGAAACCTTGACTGATAAAAAGGTCTCTCTTTTTCTTATCCCTCGAATTCAGAAACTAGTTAGGAAGGTTCCAAAAATTTTACATTGAAAAATAGTGTTTGGGCAACATCACAAAAGAAAAATAGCTCACAAAAAGAAAAGGTGACCAGCTTGTAGAGATCGCAGAGTCTTAATGATTGAAAGGTTAATGATGAATACATTTGGATTTGGTTTAAGTTAGAATGATGTTTAAAATTGTAGTAGTTACTAATCAATATTATTCATCTTAGTGTTGAACTTGACATTAATTGTAGGTTTTCGCTATCATGATGCAGGCTTATGGTTGTTCTATTGATAATTATTAATGTATTTCCTTACTAAGATAACTTCCAAAAATTAGTTAATGGAAGGAAAAGGTAAGTTCACACTTATATAAATACAATTACACAATAACTAAAGGATAATTAAATAAGAATCTTAGGTTACAAACATAGCATTACTTGAGACCATTATCCTTATTTTTGAGCAAATTGTTTTTGAAAATAAACCCATGATTACTGTTAATATACATCATCAAGGACATTAACAATAACTCATATGCGCAACAGAATACGTGATAACATATAAGCATCACATGTACAAAAAACATAATATTAAGCACAAACTGATACTTATCTTTGAAACTGTGGTAATTCCACCAACCACGTGCAGACCTTCCACGAACCTCCCAGCCTTAGACCTCACTGCTCATCATGCTCAAAAGTGGGTCACCCCCGAGTTGGGACTAAGCTCCACCCAAGGTAAGGGGATGCTAGACTAGGTTGAGGTTACAGGAAAAACTGCAGAGAGCAATCAGAAGGATTCTCCCCAAGAGCCTTCTTATGCCCACTACTCATAGACTCTCATTCCCGACATGCATGTTCCGCCCGAGAGTATACACCTTCAGAAGCTTAGTCCATCAGTTCTTCACCTCCCTCTCTGGGCCTCAGAAACATGCCGGATCAGGAAGTCTCAGAGCTCCATAGCTGGTGCTAGACTCTCTCTGTGAGAAAGTCACTTCCCAACAACCTCTCTCACCTGAAGAGAGATGCTCGCAAGCCTGAAAACCTGCCTCTTCAACCAATTTTCAACTCAATTCCCACAAGGCGAGGGTAACAACCACAACCACTGGTCAATTCCACTCAGGACACACAGAAGGCAATAACCCAAAGGTGGCTTGGGTACAGACTCTACTCTACAAGAGAAGTTAGGCTCAGCTCACAGGAAACACAGGTGACACAACTCAATCAACGCAGAGGATGAACATAGACTTCTGTCATTTGGAACGAGGTGAATCAACTTTCCAGAAAAACATCACAGGCTTCCCACCCTGAGCTGCGTGAGGCATACTAAACATAGACGCAGAGCTGCCCTCGGTTCAGACAACTCCCGGTGGAATGGAGGATGAACCCGCTCCACGGTTCAATATTTGGGTTAAATTTCATGTGCCAGGGCTGACGCATGTCGCCCATGAGGATGCATGCACTCCATAACATGCGTTCCCTTTTTCACACGTTCCCCTTCCAGGAACTTAGGATAAAAACATACATTTCTGATAACTTTGAGAATAATAATAAATCATTATTCCCAAGGACTTAAGCCCCTAAGATTATCCCCTAGGCTCAACACTTAGTCTCTCTTTTCAACCTTTCAGCCCCTTTTCCCTTACCCACCTTGTGGAAGCTTATTCCCCCATCACTCTTTTTTCGTGGTCAGTCTAGACGCAATGATGTTTATTCTTTATTAATGTTCTGCATATTACATTTACAAAAATAGGTTCCTGGCCTTAACACTTAGGCTCTTCGACCTAATAAACGCATAAGCCTACCATCTTATCAATACTCGGCTCACGAGCCTACAAAACATAATTACAATAGGGCTCGTCCTTGGGGATATTAGAATCCCCTCCCCTTATTTTTGCATTGTCCTCAATGCAATTTTTACACAGCCTCAGTAAGATTTTAAAAATATTCAAAAAGATGTGGATATTCTGCCCACATAACATCTTCATGCTCCCATGTCACGTCCTCAGGACCGTATCAGGTCCACTAGACCTTTACAAGCCCTATGGCTCGATTCCAGAGATGTTTTCTTTTCCGGTCCAATATGCCCACAGGATGCACTTGCAGGACACCTTCTTGCTCCACCCGAATCACATTCCAATCAATTACATAATTAACATCAGGTATATATTTTTTAAGCAATGAAACATGAAACACATTATGTACAGTCATGGATGCAGGTAATGCAAGCATATATGCAACTGGCCCAATCCTTTCTAGGATTTCAAATGGCCCAGAAAATCTAGTTGCCAACTTGGCGCAGTTTCTTAGCTTCAGGGAAATTCTATTGGCTTTCACTTTTAGGAAAACATGATCACCCACTTTAAACTCTCTGTGGGTTCTTTTCTTATCAACATAACTTTTCTTCCTGTCTTGGGAAACCTTTAAATTCTGCTTGATTTTTAACATTTGTTCTTCCATTTCCTTGAGCAACTCTGGCCCAACTACTGCCCTGTCAGCTGGATTATCCCAGCTTACTGGAGTATTTCACTTTCTGCCATAAAGTGCTTCAAATGGGCTCATCTTCAATGATGCTTGATACCCATTGTTGTAAGCGAATTCTACCAAGTGCAGGTAGTCTTCCCATTTTGATGGTTTTTCTATCACATACATCCTTAGCGTGTCTTCTATTACTCTGTTCACCCTGTCTGTCTATCCATCAGACTTGGGATGATAAGCTATACTGAAATTCAGATTCATTCCGAACCCTTTGAATAACCCTTTCTAGAAATTCGAGGTGAATTTCAGGTCTCTCTCGGACACAATTGTCTTTGGAATCCCGTGAAATCGTGCCACTTTCTTCATAAAGATGTCGGCAACATCCGCTGCCTTGTGAGTAGTCTTTAACGGAATGAAATTGGCATCTTTCGTAAGGTTGTCCACCACCACCATAATTTAATCCTGTTGCTTGCCGGTCTTAGGAAATCCTGTGATGAAGTCCATTGTCACCACTTCCCACTTCCACTCAGGAATGGGTAAAGGTTGCAGTAACCCTGCTGGGTATCTGTGCTCCACTTTAATCTTCTGGAACTCCATACATATGGTGATGTATTCAACAATATCCTTCTTCATACCTGGCCAAAAGTAATGGCTCCTGACTGCTACCATAGTTTTCTGATATCCAGGGTGCCCTACATAAGGCACATTATGCATTTCATGGAAAATCATATGTTTTAAGTCACGAACATTAGGTACATAAATTATGTTCTTGCAAAAAAGTGTTCCATCAGTTTCCAATTTATAATTTTCCACTTTTTGTTCCATCTCACCTTGCTGTAGCTTTGCTACCCACTCCATGTACTGCAAATTTGCATTTGTGGCATATAAAATTCCACCTTTTATATCAGTTCGGTACATGCTAATGGTCGTAGCATGTAATTCATGTACTCTCCTGCTGAGTGCATCAACCACTTTATTTTCCTTCCCTTTGATATGCTTGATATAAAAATCGCACTCACAGAGAAATTTCAGCCACCTACTCTGTCTAGCGTTCAAGGTTGGCTGATCAAACAAGTACTTCAGACCGTTATGGTCTGTTCTTAGTTCAAACCTCCTTCCCATGAGGTAATGCCTCCACTTCTTTAGATCGTGTACTATGGCTGCCAACCCCAATTCATATACTTCCTTTCGTGCTCTTTCAACTTTATGGATTCATAACAAATTATGAATCCATTCTGATTGAGGACTCCTCCCAATCCTTCTTTGCATGCATCAGTGCATACCACAAAATCTTCATTTGGATCTGCAATCCTCAATATTGGAGCACTGGTTAACAGTTTCTTCAATCGCTGAAAGATTTTCTCACATTCCTCTGTCCATTGAAACTTCTTCTCCTTCCTTTGCAAGGAAGTGATAGGGTGAGCTATCCTTGAAAACCCTGTGATAAACCTTTTGTAATAACTAGCTAAACCCATGAAGTATCTAACTTCTGTCACATTCTTTGGCACTGACCATCCTCTAATGGCCTCAATCTTCTCAGGGTCTACAACTATCCCATCCTTCGAAATAATATGCCCCAGGTAATGGATTTGCTCCCAATAAAACGAGAACTTGTTCAACTTGGCATACAATTGGTGGTCTCTTAACACCTTCAACACCATCCTCAGATGTTGTTCATGCTCTTCCTCCAACTTGGAATATTCTTTGAGTTTCCAAACGAGAATATCTTCATCTTTTGAACAATTAAACCTGTTTGAAAATAAAAATAAGCTATTTATATTTCTTTTCTTTCTGAATGCAATTTTTAAATAAGGGACTTTTCACAGACATATCATTTCACATATTCTCCTATGTATTCCTTGTTATTCTGATAAGTATAATCAAACTACTGAAATTATTATTCTATTGACATGTTAATATTTCTTGCTACAATTAGTTCCGTAATAAATAGAACATAGTATGCATTTTGTAACCATTCTCTATTGTAACAAACGATGTAGATTTTCAATCATTAAAAAAACAAAGATAAATAAATTAAGAGAACATATTGTTAGAATATAATGGATGTGCTTGTTTAACCATAGACAATATCACTATTGTCACCCAACCATAGGCCGAAGCCACCCCCAAGCACCTTAGCCTTGACAGAGAATCATTCAAGAAGCAAACCCTAGACTGAATAGTCAAACAAAGGTGGCACACCTTTCTCCAAGAATAACGCACCAAGAAAGAGTAACAAGAGCTGATCAGAGAGTCCAAACCATAACCAAGAGAGAGTCCAAGCCAAAACCGAAATATGCTAGTTGCAGTGAACACCTTGAGTCAGTTTTTGGTAGAGCCCAGATGTGTTCACCTAGTGGCTACAAAACATGTGATGAGGTACTTTAAAGGTACAATGGATTATGGTCTCAGCTATGATGGAGATCATGACTTCACATTGAGTGGATATACTGATGCAAATTGGGTAGGAAGCGTTGCTGACAGAAAAAGCACTTTCGGATGCTATTTCAGTTTGGGATCAGCCATGATCTCGTGGCAGGGTAGGAAGCAATTCAATATTGCTCTCAGCACAACGGAATCAGAGTACATTGACGCATGTTCTGCTAGCTGCGAAACTATATGGATTTGAAAGTTGCTGACTGGTCTATTTGACTTGGAGATGAGAGAAACCGTGATTCTATGTGACAACCAGAGCTGCATAAAGATGACAGAGAATCCTGTATTCCATGACAGGTCGAAGCACATAGATATCTGCTATCATTTCATCCGTGACATGGTATAGAGAGGAGCCTTGAAGCTCCAGTACATTGGCACAGATGAACATGTTGCTGATGTGTTGACCAAACCTGTATCTCATGTAAAGTTTGAACACTTTCGGGATAAGCTTGGTATAGTCCGAAAGGACCCCCCCTGAAAGGGGGAGTATATATATTCCTTGCTTCTGACCTCGCTGTTAGACGTAAATAAAGATGAGTCATTGCTTCTGACCTCGCTATTAGACGTAAAGTAAGATGCTTTGTGTATTCCTTGCTTCTGAACTCACTGTTAGACATAAAGCAAGATGAGTCATTGCTTCTGACCTCGCTGTTAGACGTAAAGAAAAATGCTGTGTGTATTCCTTGCTTCTGACCTCGTTTTTAGACGTAAAGCAAGACCCTGTGTGTATTCCTTGCTTTTGACCTTGCTGTTAGACGTAAAACAAGATGAGTCATTTCTTCTGACCTCGCTGTTAGACGTAAAGAAAGACTTTGTGTGTATTCCTTGCTTATGACCTCGCTGTTAGACGTAAAGCAAAACATTGTGTGTATTCCTTGCTTATGACCTCGCTGTTAGACATAAAGGAAGATGAGTCATTGCTTGTGTCCTCGCTGTTAGACGTAAAGCAAGACGATGTGTGTATTCCTTGCTTCTGACCTCGTTGTTAGACGTAAAGAAAGACATTGTGTGTATTCCTTGCTTCTAACCTCACTGTTAGACGTAAAGCAAGACGCTGTGAGTATTCCTTGCTTATGACCTCGCTGTTAGACGTAAAGCAAGATGAGTCATTGCTTCTGACCTCGTTGTTAGACGTAAAGCAAGACATTGTGTGTGTTCCTTGCTTCTGACCTAGTTGTTAGACGTAAAGCAAGATGATTCCTTGCT
>JZKD02S0505186.1:308864-321528 GCA_000966675.3 Picea glauca | reverse complement strand
TTTTAAATGCTTAAGCCTTGTCCTTAAATGCTTATCCTTGTCTTTTTATTTTAAATGCTTAAGCCTTGTCCTTAAATGCTTATCATTGGTTTTTTTTATTTTAAACGTCTTGTTATTTGCTTCAAGCTAATGTCAGGTTATTGATATTAAAAGCCTTGATTTTGGCTTTACGTTAAAGATCTTGTTAATTGTCTTATTAGTTATTTTAGCATTCTACTTTAAGATTTGTTTTTATATCAAGATTAATGGCTAGTTGGATGAAGATTGGGATTAGAATAGATGTGACCCTGAGGGATGTGATTATGGTTTAAATTGATTGGTGAGTAAGGATATGAAGACATATTTTTAACCTTGCTAAATGGGTTGTGTATGATGTCCTTGATAATAAATGGGTTGTGTATGATATCTTTGATAATAAATTATGGCTAAATTATAATTTATGCAAGCTGGTGAGATTAAATTAATGATTAATTATATCCTTGAATAATTAGCTAAAGTCAAAGTTCAAAATGCTTATTAGTGTCCTTTTAACGATGAATTAAATAGTATCTTGATGACCATTTGTAATTTAAAATTGCGCAAGTGGGTTGGCTTTAAGACTAAATTAGATTATGCCTTGATGTCATTATGCACCTTACACATGCGAAGTCGGGCTCGTAATGGAGGTTGGAATAGACTGTGTTAATTACCTTACTTTCTATATTAATTGTCATTGTCTTGTAATTTGATTAAAAGTACACCTCCCATGCACTACTGTAATAGTAGTGAGTAATTTAATGAGTTAATAATGATTCACTATCGCAATTTTCCTTAATGTAGATCAATGGGAACCTGGGCTTGAGCATTGCTTATGTGTCCTGTAGGTCCTAACCATTGCAGGGTAGGACAGACGGGTAGTCATTCTTGTTCTTGTCAGGTCATCATGTTGTGGTTGCGAGAGTTGCTTGCGTAGTGTTCATCGTCATGTTGCATTGTTGAGTATAATGTCATGTTTAACTTTATACACACACACACACAAAAAAATAATTTTGCATTTGTTAGGAGAGGCTTGATGTCATGACGAATGGGAGGTTCATTACATATGGTATCAGAGCGGGTTCAACCCACAAATTGGGATCGCTACGACTTTCGTTGATGTGAATGATTGATTATACTGTTGCTGATCGAGTTGACTTGTGTGCATGCAAGTAATCATGGTTAGAGGACACCGCAGAGGCATACTACAAGGTGCTAGGGGAGGAGGCGTGACGCCTCCAGTAGCATCCACACTTGAGGGGTCTAACCCCCAGGGAGATGAGTAGGTACTCAGACAGGAGCAGATAACAGTTGGCGATGTAGTTGGAATGATGAGATCTTTTCAGCACATGTCCGAGGCACTGATCAGTTGTTTGGATAGATATGAGGCCAGGGTGCTGGCACCTGCTGAGGTTCCACAGCGCACTCCGGTCGGTACTAGTAGCATTCACCATGAACTCAAAAAGGTCAAATTTCTGGAGTTCTTTGGTGCCCCAGATGGCGCAGCCACCGAGGCATGGTTGGAGAACATGGCGATGTGCTTTGCACTTCGCGATTATATCTCAAACATGAAGGTCCGCATGGCAGTCTTTCAACTGAAGGGGAGCTCTCTTCTATGGTGGAAGACGCTCCTACCACAGCTAAACATGGTCATCAAAGATGTGTCATGGGAACTGTTCGAGGAATGTTTCAGAGAGAGGTACCTTTCATAGGAATTCATTGAGCGTCAGCTTAATGAGTTCAACGCCTTACGATAGGGAGGTCGTACGGTGCCCGAGTACGAGGTTCGTTTTATGGAGCTGCTCCGGTATGCTCCGCACCTTAACACTGAGAAACTTAAGGTCAACAGGTTCGTGTTTGGCCTTAACGGAAGCCTGCATGTAAAGTTTAGGATTTTGATGCCTCAAACCTTGCATGATGTCGTCCAGAAGGCCCTCATAGTAGAGGAGGAGCTTATCAGTGGGGGTCAGACCAGGACTCCAGCGAGACCAGTAGGGTAGGTTTCATCTGGAACACAGTAGCATCAGACACCACCGAGACATACGTCAGGATATCGTGGCTTCCAGAGGGGATCCACATTCACTACACCTCGAAAACTGCCACCTCAACAACAGATACCTTATCGGGGACCACAACATCAACAGCAGCGTCGACCACATAAGCAACAATTTAGGCCTGTTCAGCAGAACAGACCATTATTCCAGGTCGGTGGGCCGTCATCTTCTACTTCAGGTACCAGGACTACTGGGTTGAAGAAGGGGTGTTGGACGTGTGGGGAGCGACACTACCAGTGCGACTGCCCTGTGGAGAGGACCAGAGCGTCCGGATCAGTCGGACCCACTACCGTGGGAGATATGGGCAAGGCCCATCGGATTCATGTAGCGGTGAATAACCGTGAGGCAGAGCATCAGTCGACTATGCTTGAGATGACAGATACCATTGCTGACCAGACCCTTAGTATTTTGATAGATCCCGGTACTACCGAGAGTTTCATTTATGGTGCAGCGCTAACAAGGATTAAGGTAAAGGCAGTCGAACAGGATGAGTTGAGCTTCGTAGAGATGGCTTCGAGAGCCAAACAGAAGGTTGGAGGAAAGGTTACGGGCTATGTCCTTAACCTAGGAGAGTTTGTCACAAGGGCCAACCTGTATGTCATAATCCTAGGATCGTAAGATGTCGTGATTGGTATGGACTAGTTGGAATCGCATGAGGCGATACTCAACTGTAAGACTAAATGATTGAGCTTGGTTGATGATGAGGGATAGAGATGGGTGATTGTAAGACGGAACCGAGGAGTTTCCATAAGGTTCATCTCTTCCTTATAGCTATAGAAGAGTATGCGCAAGGGGTGCAAGCTTTATGCGATCCTTGCGTTAAATGAGAAGGGAGTAGCGTAAGGTTTAGAACACCTTCCGGTGGTGAAGGAGTTTGCAGACGTATTTCCAGAGGAGTTACCTAGGATGCTGCCGGAGAGGGAGTTGGAGTTTACCATAGACTTGAAACCGGGGACTGAACCGATAGCAAGAATGCCTTATCGGATGTCGACCCCGGAGTTACAAGAGTTGAAAATGCAACTGAAGGAGTTGCTGGATGTAGGACTGATACGTCCTAGTGTGTCACCGTGGGGTGCACCTGTTATTTTCATACGAAAGGAGGATGGATCGTGGAGGCTTTGCATTGACTACCGTCAACTGAACAAGGCTACGATCAAGAATCAATATCCATTGCCGAGAATTGATGATCTGTTCGATCAATGAAGGGCGCAACGGTGTTCTCCAAAATCGACTTGTGATCAGGATACCACCAGTTACGGATTAAGGAAGATGATGTCCCTAAGATCGCCTTTAAGATGAGGTTTGGTCATTACGAGTTTACTGTTTTACCGTTTGGACTGACAAACGCCCCAGGGGTATTTATGAGTTTGATGAATGGGGTGTTCCACGAGTACTTGGAAAAGTTCGTCCAAGTATTCATTGACTATATTTTGATCTACTCTCGGATGAAGGAGGAGCATGATGAGCACTTGCGCTTGGTGCTACAGTGTCTGCGAGAGCACAATTTGTATGGGAAGTTGTCCAAATGCTCTGTTTATCAATCGAAGATTCACTACTTAGGGCATGTCATCTCCCGCGAAGGCATCGCCATGGATCCAACCAAGGTCGAGGCTATTATGGAATGGCCTGGGCCTACGAATGTCCCAGAAGTGCGTAACTTCATGGGTTTAGCAGGATACTATCGACGGTTCATTGAGTGATTTTCAAAGATAGCAAATCCGATCACGGAGTTGCAGAAGAAGAACAAGAAGTTTGTTTGGACCGAGAAATGCGTGGAAGCGTTTCAGAGGCTCAAGGAATTGTTGACAACCGCACTGATACTAAAGGTCCCTGACATGGATGCGGACTTCTTGGTATGCACTGATGCATCCAAGGAAGTCTTAGGCGGAGTCTTGATGCAAGACAAATGAGTGATTGCTTACATTTTGAGGAAACTGAGAAGGCATGAGGAGAACAATGTGACACACGATTTGGAGTTATTAGCCATCGTATATGCCTTGAAGGTTTGGAGACACTACCTTGTTGGACGAAAATTTGAACTAAAGACTGACCATTGTGGACTACAACACATATTTACACAAAGTGACCTGAACGCATGACAACGACATTGGTTGGAATTGCTTAGCGAGTATGACTTTGAGATTACTTACATAAAGGGAACAGTGAACCAAGTGGTGGATGCTTTGAGTCAGATACCACACATCTTTTTGGTGTTGCCTCTTCAAATGAATCTACGTGAAAAGATTCTAACTTTACAGTGTGACGATGACTGGTACAAAGAGGTCGAGGGTTTTATCGGACAAAACACAATGATGGTACCACGATATGAGGGACTTTCATTTGATAGCGATGGTTTATTGAGGTTTAAAAGTTGGATTTATGTACCGCCAAACGACAAGTTGAGGATGTTGATCCTGAGCGAGGCTCATAGAGCAACTTACATGGCTCACCCGGGAGTCACGAAGATGAGGGCAGACCTTAAACCCTTATTCTTATGGAAGGGAATGAAGGCCGACATAGTCAACTATGTGTCTAGATGTCTAGAATTTCAGTAGGTAAAGGCTGAACATAGACACCCAACAGGATTACTACAACCACATACCATTTCGGAATCGAAATGGGAGGTTATTTCAATGGATTTCATTGTTGGATTTCCACTGACGGCAAGGAGACATGACTTGATTTTCGTAGTAGTAGACACTCTGACGAAGAGTGCCCAATTTATTCCTAAGCATACGATGTATCAGGAACTTGACATAGCTAGAGTTTTGATTAGTGAGATTGTGAGGTTGCATGGCGTGCCTAAGAGGATTATATCCGATCAAGGATCGGTGTTTATTGGACGATTTTGGACGAGTTTCCAAGAGGCCTTCGGAACCCAACTTAACTTTAGTACTGCATATCACCCGGAGACTAATGGGCAGACTGAACGAACCAACCAAACCTTGGAGGACATGTTGTGCATGTACGTGATGGACCAACAAAAGTGTTGGGAAGAATTCTTGCCTCTAGTAGAGTTCGCTTACAACAACAATTACCAGAGCACCATTAAAATGGCGCCTTTCGAGTTTCTATACGGGCGACCGTGTCAGACGCCTTTGAGTTGGGATCGGCTTGAGGATAGGGTCCTAGTGGGACCAAAAGTGATCCAAGAAATGGAAGAGCAAATGCAAACAATAAGACAAAGGATTAAAGAAGCGCAGGATCGACAGAAGAGTTATGCCGATGCGCACCGTGTCGATCGTAGTTACGAGGTCGACGATCGAGTCTTCTTGCGGGTTAAACCGCATAAGAGTTCGATCAAGTTTGAGAAGGGAGCTAAACTCTCTCCTAGGTTTGTGGGACCCTTCGAGATTGTGGAGAGAAAGGGGCTCGTGGCCTATCGACTGGCCTTGCCTGATTCTTTGAGGCGTATGCACGATTTTTTTCATGTATCTGTTTTGAAAATTTATATCAGTGATCCTACACATGTTATTGACATGAGTTCCTTGCAGGTATCGGATGAGGGGGCACTCACGGCTAAGCCGGTCCGCATCTTGGATCATCGTGTTCGACAACTACGACGTCGAATGCTAGATCAGGTCAAGGTCCAGTGGGACAATTATAGTCCACACTCGACAACCTGGGAGGACGCATATGATATGCTCCAGTAGTTTCCATTTTTGTTTGATAGATAGACATATGATACTGTGATACACTTATTTCGACATTTATACTGTGAAACTTCGAGATGAAGTTTAGACCAAGAGGGGGTGTATGTAACATCCCGCTCTTGCGCACTAAGCAAACTTATTCTTTGAGGACACTTGCTCGCAAGTGATCCGGATTATTATGCTATTAAAACATTTGAATTTAATTATGATGCATTATGGGTAGATGACATGTTTTACTACATTGACATAGACATGTGCTATTGACTCGGTTTTACTGAGTGTGCAGGGTTTTGGACCTCGCAGATGCAAAGGCATCGATGGAACCCCTTGGACTCCGGATCGAGTCAGGGAGTGTAACATTGGGGTTTGATTGTTTTACTGTGATATTAGTGCATTTGATTAGATGATATGATGTGGATATGTTATGACATGATTTGTTGATGATGTAGGCTAAATTTAGCTTGCCGACCAGACTCACATATGGAGTAAAGGGGTCACACACGACTACTAGAGATGTTGAGGGAGAGGTGTGGACAACATCCCTGCCACATCCTACTAGCACTCCCACCATGGCTCAAACTGTAGGTTAACGATTACCTAGTTCGAGAGGACCGACGATGCCGTGAGTGCAGACTGTGATAGTCGCTCATGATGATTCTAAGGGGCGTGCAATAAGGCGTGGGCCTTATTCCTTAGAGGCCCTTAGTCTCCCACAATTTCACCTGGTGGAGTGTTTACTCCATGGGTTATTGATGTCTACCAATCAGTCAAGAGGCGAGTGGCACCCTTGGAGCACGTAGTGCGTCTTGAAGGGCACGTCGCGCAAGGGAACATATGAGGCGAGTGGCACCCTTGGAGAACCTAGTGCGTCCTAAAGGGCACGTCGCATTGATGATGATAGAGGGATGAACCTAGATGGCCCCAAGACAAATAACAGGTTAAGAATTTTTAAAACAATTTCCCTAATTAAATGTCGCCCAGTACAAAATCTAAGTTCTAAGTCTAAAATTTCACTAGGGGTAAAATTTTGTCTACCTTTAAAAAAAATAATAATTAAAAAAATAAAATAAAATAAAATAATAAATTTTAAAATAAAAACCACTTAAGTAATAATTATGGCCTTCATAAAATTTTGTAACATGAAGGGAGTAAGAAATTAAATTATTCATAAGAAATAAAATCAGTGGATATAAAAAGTAAAGAGGGAATTAATTATTTTATCTTTTGATAATTTAAAAAGATACTAAATTAATGGTAAAAGGGAAAAGGGGTTATATTCCACACCTGCCTTTTTGAGTTCTAAGTAAAAGGGGAAAGAGGGAAAATAAAAAAAATAGGAAACTAGGGAAAAGAGGTAACATAAAAAGGAAAAAGGAGAACTTAAGGGAAAAAGCGGGAAGTCAACTTAGTAAATAATCTACATTTAAGAGCCTTCTAATTTTAAAACTGAATTAGCAATTTCATAATAGGGAAAGCCTTTAAAACCTATAAGGGAATCTAGGGACACCTAGGAGTGATTCTAGGAGTAACTCTAGGTGGGTGAGGGAAATGAAGATAATTACTTAATTAAAGAAATTAATTCATGGAGGATTGTAGGGGATGAGGGAGACTTGTACGGAGAGGAAAGTTTGGGATTTTATTTTTAAAAACTTTAACTAAATGAGATTTTAGGAAATAAAGGAAGTTCAAAACTCTATAAAAGAAAGGGAGGAGAAGGAGGAAGGATCATCTTCTGTTTGCGTAACGTTACGCTGCAGAAATATCGACTTGACTAATTTACTTGTGGGAGTTGGGATACCCAACTCAGAGAGGAGTGGTAGTTCGGCCTTGCAAGGCGAGATGGGAGCTAGACGAAACCGATGGATAGTGTGTGTGGCCCCTTTGCGGCTTGGGGGGATAAGGGGGAAGAAGAGTACCCCTAGCATTGGCTGGGAGGTACCGGTGTAGTCTCGATGGTCGGTGAGCGGGAGTTTCATGGAGCGCATGCACATCACTCGTAGCAGGCGAATAGGTAACGATACGCTTTTTCGGTTGATTGATAGAATGTTGTAGGATGTATGTTTTATATCTACATGTGTGTTGGGTAGGTAAATTGTTTGTCTAGTTTCATGACTAAAATTTTTATAGCCTGGATGAATGATTGGTTGATTGATTTCCATGACCTTCGTCTTCTCGCATGTCGTGACCACCCTGTGTGTTGATTGTGACCTTGAGGTTGTTATCCTTCGTCCCTAGCTCACCAGTCCTCGCCTGAGCAGTCGGCCAGGAGCTTGATCTATGGTCGTCGCCTTAGAGTTAAAAGACCTATGGATCTCAATGCCCTACTTTTCTGTGCGAGGATGGTGAAGCAAAGGATGCACCTGTTAGCCATCTATGTCTGATTATTTGTCCTTGACTGAATGTTTATCTTGCAGCTGGATGTGTTTCTTTAACTCTGAATTTTGTTGTTGGCATGGACTTTTTTTCCACTGTGCAATTTTTTTTTACCTTGCTGGAATGTCCCGATGTTGTTTCACCTCTAAGGTTGCCCTCGGCAGAGGGTTCTCCATGCGCTTGGTGAGCTGTTGAAGGAAAATTTGTAACTTGAAAATTTGTAGCACTAATCTTTGCAACCCACCATCAACGGACAGTAGAGGGCATTAAAGTCAACTGAGAGATTTTAAATGTTCCAACGATTCAAAACAGCCATGTGGCATTATGATAATCCACCCATAAATTTTTTTTTTAACATCTGATGGCTATAACCGTTTCATGGATTATTTTAAAAGACTTGCATCCACGCATTTTTAAACACCGTTTACCTAATTCTTGACCATTGACAGAGAGGTAAGAAAGTGCCATTCGTTCTTGATTGTTTATTGATGGCCATTTCCTCTGCGTTTTTGGGAGTGATGGACAAATTTCTTAACCAGGCATTTATGATTTATGGATCCTTTTAGTGCTGTGTCTTTATGCTAAGAGATAAAATCTCTTCCCTGCGTATATGTATAACTCAACGTTTATTTATTTATTTATGCTTTAATGGCAACATACTCTGGAGTTTTCAAACTTTGATGCTTTCTGTAATAGTCGAGTCGAGTCACCTATATTATTACTCCCAAGTCGAATTGTTGACTGCAATAATTTAAAGTGAAAAAATATTCAGTTAATATAAAAAAAAATAAAAAAATTCAGCTCATTTTAAAACTTATTAATCTCTAACCGCATCCACCTGTGTCGAATCTTTCATAAAATATTGTCAGGATAAACCTTGTTTGATATTTATGATGCCATTGCACGATTTTCATACCTTCTCTGGGGTCAACACACATTTTATTAATGTGCGTTGTGATTATGGAATTTTGGTTTAAATTTGTTCCAGTCAAGTCCGTGGATTGTTCCTTATGTCGACATAAGGGCTCGAATAAATATATGTCAAATGATGCAGGGGATTGTTGCGTAGGGTCGAGCTATATGAGCTACCTGTCACTTCTCCCTTGACATTGACCATTCCAACACTTTTAACGCTGCATAAGAATTGAGTGCCGGCGGGAGCTGGAGTTGTAGCTCTGCGTTTTCCCTTGATTGTTGTCTGCGCCTTGCTAGATTGGAAACCCTTTAACTGCCATCATTATCTCTCTTTCCAATGTACTTACATTTCATTTGGAAAACGAAAACCACCTTCTGGTGTCCAATTCATGTTGAAAATGTATAAAATTTATAATCCACATTTTATGAACTGCTTGAATTTCATTTCCATTTCATTCTGAATAATATTATATTTATTTTATTATCAATTGGTTTATGATGAACATAATGCAAAAACATCCTTGATTAAGATTGATGGTGGTAAGACCACCAATGACCCAAATGCAAAAGGTTTTGGAAGATGCATGCCAGATTAATGCCTAAATTAGCAAAGCTCATCACTTCTATTTAGCAGGTGTTACATTTGGATAAGGGCGTTTTTACTTTCCCAGGGAAGCTTGCTAATTTTATGCAACTGTTAGACCCAAGTGACGGATGCATTTTCAGTTTAATTTAGCATGTGAATGTGGATGGACGACCTAAGTTGATTTGCGAGCCAACTCGTCCTTAAATGCTTATCCTTGTCTTTTTATTTTAAATGCTTAAGCCTTGTCCTTAAATGCTTATCCTTGTCTTTTTATTTTAAATGCTTAAGCCTTGTCCTTAAATGATTATCATTGTTTATTTTTATTTTAAACGTCTTGTTATTTGCTTCAAGCTAATGTCAGGTTATTGATATTAAAATCCTTGTATTAAATTCCTTGATGTTGGCTTTACGTTAAAGATCTTGTTAATTGTCTTATTAGTTATTTTAGCATTCTACTTTAAGATTTTTTTTATATCAAGATTAATGGTTAGTTGGATGAAGATTGGGATTAGAATAGATGTGACCTTGAGGGATGTGATTATGATTTAAATTGATTGGTGAGTAAGGATATGAAGGCATATTTTTAACCTTGCTAAATGGGTTGTGTATGATTTCCTTGATAATAAATGGGTTGTGTATGATGTCTTTGATAATAAATTATGGCTAAATTATAATTTATGCAAGCTGGTGAGATCAAATTAATGATTAATTATATCCTTGAATAATTAGCCAAAGTCAAAGTTCAAAATTCTTATTAGTGTCCTTTTAACGATGAATTAAATAATATCTTGATGACCATTTGTAATTTAAAATTACGCAAGTGGGCTGGCTTTAAGACTAAATTAGATTATGCCTTGATGTCATTCTGCACCTTAGACATGCGAAGTCGAGCTCGTAATGGAGGTTGGAATAGACTGTGTTAATTACCTTACTTGCTATATTAATTGTCATTGTCTTGTAATTTGATTAAAAGTACACCTCCCATGCAATACTGTAATAGTAGTGAGTAATTTAATGAGTTAATAATAATTCACTCTCGCAATTTTCCTTAATGTAGATAACCTTGTTGATTGCAATCTTGATGGTTATGTTATTGTCATTAGCTTAGTAGGTTTGGTCTGCTTGTGTTGGGCGGGATGTAGACACCTCCTTGTTCCTCAGAACAGTTGCCAGCCCTGAGACCTTAAATGGCCAAGATAGATGGGAACCTGGGCTTGAGCATTGCTTATGTGTCCTGGAGGTCCTAACCTTTGCAGGGTAGGACGGGCGGGTAGTTATTCTTGTTCTTGTCAGGTCGTCATGTTGTGGTTGCGAGAGTTGCTTGTAAAGTGTTCGTCATCGTGTTGCATTGTTGAGTATAATGTTATGTTTACCTTCATACACACACACACAAAAAAAGAATTTTGCACTTGTTAGGAGAGGCTTGATGTCATGACGAACGGGAGGTTCGTTACATAATTTATTGTGTTTGCATAGTTGTGGTTGTCGGATGTTGTCTTAGTGTCATTAGTTTCTGGCATAAGTAATGTTGATAAATGCTTAACTGGATGTGATTGATCTTCATGTGATTGTAATCTGAATGACAGAAAGGGTTTACTGTTAGTTTGTTTATATATTACCACATTGCGCAGAGGTTAATGTTTATTATATGCTCTGCTAAGAAAAAATGGTTTACTGTTGAATTTTTTATACACTATCATATTGTACAAAGGTTAATAATTATTGTATGCTTTGTTGAGAAAAATATGGTTTACTGTTAGTTTGTTTATATATTACCACATTGCGCAGAGGTTCATGTTTATTGTATGCTCTGCTAAGAAAAATGATTTACTGTTAATTCGTTTATATATTATCACATTGCACAGAGGTTAATAATCACTGTATGCTCTGCTGAGAAAAAGATTGTCTACTATTAGTTTGCTTATATATTACCACATTGCGTAGAGGTTCATGTTTATTGTATGCTCTGCTAAGAAAAATGGTTTACTGTTAATTCGTTTATATATTATCACATTGCTCAGAGGTTAATAATTACTGTACGCTCTGTTGAGAAAATGATGGTTTACTGTTAGTTTGTTTATATATTATCACATTGCACATAGGTTAATTTTTACTGTATGCTTTGCTAAGAGAAAGATGGGTTACTGCAAATTTGTTTATGTATTATCACATTGCGTAGAGGTAAACTTTGTTGTATGCTTTGCTCATAAAAGATTGGATACCATTTAGATTGTTTATGTATTTTCATGTTGCACAGAGGGAGTTCAATTCCTTACTGTATTGTGCCTCTACCCAAGTCCCTTCTACTCTATGCGTTCAATCCCTACTTGGGTATTTCTCCCAAGCTTTGCGTTGAGTAGATCTAGAGTTCAACCCTTCTGCAACTTTAAATTTCTGAAGCCTGTACTGCGCGACCTCTAAGACCAACGAATCTTCATTGTTCACCCTTCCCAACTGAGTTGTGAATCCCTTGCCGAGTGAATAAATAAACCAGCGTCTCACCATTTTCCCTTGCACCCACAAGTAGAATTGGGACTCCGGTGCTGCGCGTCCCCAAGAGATCAGCTCTTCACTGATCAGGGGATCAAATTTTGCTCAAAAATTCAAAGTTCTCGGAATCGCTTCAAACCGGAAGAGAGCGTAGGCCTCGTCGTTGCGAACCCAACGCAGCTTGTTTCGTCTCAAACAGACGTCGGGAGCAAGAGATATTGCAATCTGTTCGGAATGTCAAACAGGCAAAAAAGGGGACGCTGACACAGGGCCCTACGACCGTACGCTGACATGGCATATGATGATGTGGCAGATTCTGATTGGCAGATGTGGTCGAATCGGAATGCGACATGTGGCGTCTTGTTGGTCAATGGTAAGGTGCCATGTGGCCCAGTCATGGGCTGCCACGTGGCACCCCTTTATTGGATTTTGGTTTGTTATGTAAAATTATTGGAGTCCATGGGGTTCAACCCCCGGACCTCCCCACCACTTAAGCACCTTCGCAAAGACCGTCCGACCAACGAACCACTGGTTGTGACTTGATATATAAATGAGTTCATATTTATTTAAATTTAAAT
>JZKD02S0505186.1:289378-304541 GCA_000966675.3 Picea glauca | reverse complement strand
AGAGTATCTTACAGAACTGCATGAAGACACCATCCTTGATAGGAGAATGCGAACTTCAAAACGAGGAAATGTGGAGTATCTTCGAGTTGGTCTTAAAGGGACGAATCCAAGAAAAGCCAAGTTGATTGAGGTTGGAAGGGTGAGGGAACTATACCCTCATCTTCACATAGGCTGAAAATAGTCTTTTGGAGGTCCAAAAGCTTCCCAATGGGGAGGTGTGATCAGGGGATCAAATTTTGCTCAAAAATTCAAAGTGCTCGAAATCGCTTCAAACCAGACGAGAGCGTAGGCCTTGTCGTTGCGAACCCAATGCAACTCGTTTCGTCTCAAACAGACGTCGGGAGCGAGAGATATTGCAATCTGTTCGGAATGTCAAACAGACAAAAAAGGGGACGCTGACTGTACAGTCTGTACATGATGACGTGGCAGGGCCGTACGACCATACGCTGACATGGCATATGATGATGTGGTAGATTATGATTGGCAAATGTGGTCGAATCGAAATGCGACACGTGGCGTCTTGTTGGTCAATGGTAAGGTGCCACGTGGCCCAGTCATGGGCTGCCACGTGGCACCCCTTTATTGGCTTTTGGTTTGTTATGTAAAATTATTGGAGTACATGGGGTTCGACCCCGGGACCTCCCCACCACTTAAGCGCCTTTGCAAAGACCGTCCGACCAACGGACCACTGGTTGTGACTTGATATATAAACGAGTTCATATTTATTTAAATTTAAATTATGTGACCGTTGGCGGGAGGGTCGGGCCGGGGCTTAGCCCTGACCCGCGGTCATATCATTATTACATGTGACCATATATGTATATATCGCGCGGGAGTCGTGTTGTAACGGATCCAGCCCCGACCTCCGTGGAATGACATGGAATTTATGTATAAGCCCTGGTTCTATTGTATGTGTTATATGACCCTTGGCTACACGGAAAGGTGCGCGGGTGGTTTCAAAATAGTTAAATGGTTAGCCATTTTTCCAAAGAGCGAGGTCGTATGGACCCCCATGTGCCCAGGTGCTAGGCGGTTAGGGGCTGGCACGCTCATAACCGTCCTACAGTTTTCACCGTTGGCGCGATTGCGCCCGGTGCTGGGTTTTTACGCTATATATTGCGTGTGTGCCAGGTTCATTTGACAAGGGTGCGTTTTGTAGATGCAGAGACAACAAGCTTGAAGGAGGGACTTCCAGGAGGCCTAACTTCTTTGTTTTTTGATCGATTGAGGTGCCGAAAAAGCCCAGCTAGGGGTTTTTGGACGCTCTGAAGCCATTGGAGCAGTCTGTTGGTCAGTTCGAGCATTGTAAGGCATGTTTTTGAGCACTTTGAGCAATTAATAATAATGATCCATTGGAAGCTGGACCAGGAGATGTAGCCCAAGAGAGGGGTGAACTCCTTTATCAATTGCTATGTTTATGTGCTTATGTTCATTGATTATGCTGCTGTCTATTTGTATCTTTCATGAGTAATCCTTTATTTTAATGTGTTGCAAAGTTGATCCATTTGCTTCTAACACATAAAATTTACTTGCAAATAACTTCAAGATTTTCAAGTCTTCTTCATTTTTAGATCATTCACAATGGTTGTATCATTTTTTTTTTTGATGCTTCTGCAGATATTTCCAGCTGGACCTCCTCCTCCTTCCTTTCTCAGCTGGTCATGCCCGGTCTGTCAACTGCATTGACATCGCCCAACTCTCTACCCCTCTCACCCGCCTTGATCATAGCTTGGTAACAGGTCTGGGCTTACACGTGCCTCCCCTCTGCATGGCCAGTATTGTTGGCTCCCTATACCAACCTCTTTCCTTATGCTCTTTTTGGTCCAAATCCCAAGCACGCGAACCTTTACTGAATCAAAACTTGAGTTTCCCACTGATCGAGTTGAAAGCTTTGACGGATTTTCATTGTACATTTCGGGTGTTGTAAAAATCAGGCTGGCATCCTTTCGATGTGTTAGTAAGTGTTATCCCTCCTTGCCAAATCATCCCTTCTCCATCTAAACATTGGTTCCGAGAACAACTGTAGCTGCCATGTTGCGATTTCCCCACTAGATCGTTTTAGATTTCCTCTCCCTTCCTTGGTGTTAATCCCCGCCCTTAACTCCACACAGGTGCAAATCTTATCTCCTCCCTTAGCGTGGAGATAATTTATATTTTATGTGTGCTTGCGACCTTAGCATTTGGGCAGAGTGCTTTTGTGTCTTTTAGCTTCCTGGAAACCTTGACTGATAAAAAGGTCTCTCTTTTTCTTATCCCTCGAATTCAAAAACTAGTTAGGAAGGTTCCAAAAATTTTACATTGAAAAACAGTGTTTGGGCAACATCACAAAAGAAAAATAGCTCACAAAAAGAAAAGGTGACTAGCTTGTAGAGATCGCAGAGTGTTAATGATTGAAAGGTTAATGATGAATAAATTTGGATTTGGTTTAAGTTAGAATGATGTTTAAAATTGTAGTAGTTACTAATCAATATTATTCATCTTAGGGTTGAACTTGACATTAATTGTAGTTTTTCTCTATCATGATGCAGGCTTATGGCTGTTCTATTGATAATTATTAATGTATTTCCTTACTAAGAGAACTTCCAAAAAATAGTTAATGGAAGGAAAAGGTAAGTTCACACTTATATAAATACAATTACACAATAACTAAAGGATAATTAAATAAGAATCTTAAGTTGCAAACATAGCATTACTTGAGACCATTATCCTTCTTCACAATCATATGAAGGTTGTTGGTATTCAAATTTTGATGATTAGGCTTTTAGTTAGAATTTCTCTTCCTAGACAAGGAGAAAGGTTCAGTTGAATCTATGACCTAAATCCTTTTAGTGAAAAATAGGATGGTATGGATGTTTCGAGCAATTGAGTCAACCTTCTAGATTAAAAATTTAAAGCGTATCCTTATATGAGGTTTAATTTTTAGAAATCTTAATATTAAGTTATGGTTGTTAAATTTTTCTTGGAATGATGACTATGTCTTATGCTCATAATACTAAATTAATTGAAGGTTAAACAACATGAAATATGATTCCTTATTGGTGTAGCAATGCATCCATTGATCATTGAGTGCATATGATTTACTGGCATTGGGTCCTGTGCCTCCTGATGAGGACGATATTTCTTTTGTAATTGATGTTGTACTTGTTTTGTAACGTTTAATGTGATTGGGTTCTCGCTCGCCGAGAAGGTTCTAGCTACTTGTCGTTGAAGTTGTTGTGTTTGGATTGATTGATGTTGATTTTATATTAGTAGGCGTTGTCTTGCTTGTGTTGGACAGGATGTAGACACCTCCTTATTTCTCAGAACAATTGCCATCCTTGAGACCTTAAATGGTCAAAATCGATGGGAACCTGGGCTTGAGCGTTGCTTATGTGTCCTGAAGGTCCTAACCTTGCAGGGTAGGACGAGTGGGTAGTCATTTTTATTCTTTGACTGATTGAATGTCGTATGTTGCTTCCAACTGTATGATGAGCTAGTATGTTGGGTCGTTATGTTTGTATGTTGTGTGAATTGCATGCGTTGTGTTCGACGTCGAGTTGCCATGTTGAGTGTTTTGTCGTTATTACCTTCCTATATTAAATTTTTTTTTGTTTTGCGAGTCTTGTTGTCCTAACGACGCGGTTCGTTACAAATAATACCCCAAAAAATTATGAGAATGAAATTTACATATAATAACTAGAAAAAAATTAACACTCACAAATCAATATAACACGTAAAATGACAGACAATAAATACAAATAATGGTCATTAAATTTTCACTTGATAAGCAAGGTAAATTTGAAATTCTAGCTCTAGTGAGGGTTTGTTGAAGCCATTTGACTTGCCATGTTGATATTTTAATGGTTAATAAAGGTCATGAAATCAATTCAAATTTAAGAAGCTCTTAAATATGAAGATAAAACACTAATATTTTTTGGACTATGTAAGTTTTTATCAATGTTAGAATTTTTTTCTAGATAAAAACTGTGTAGGAGGTTTTGAAACCTCCAATGTTTGGAGTGGACACTCCATCCAGGGTATAAATTTGATGGGCATTCTTACCCGTCACCTTTTTTATGACGAGTTTTTTCTTAAAATTTCCCTTACCATGAGGTTTTTTTTTTTTGGTTTTTTCCTGTCACCAAATAAGAGGTTCCAACTTGTTTCTATGCCTCAATAAAGAAAAAAAAGTAGTTTAGAAGCAGATTGAACTCAACACTCAAGAATCCGCTCAAGAATCACTACTCATGCATTGGGTAGAATTTCCAATATTATTGACACATGGTTGAAATTTATAGAATTTTTTTAATGCAATTGTACATACCTCTCACACACCTTCTTTTCTTTGATCCAACTAAGAGTTGAAATTTATGGAATTTTGTTTTTCTTTGTTCTTCAACTTGCCCTTCATTTTGACGGTTTTAGGAATTAAGTGGACATCACTGATGACTTGAAGTTTTTAAAACTACCAATATATGATTGCTAAAAATTGAGAAAACATGTAAATACCCGTCAAGTTTAACCACTGAGTCCACCCATAATCACGAACAAATGCAACTAATATGTTGGAAAAGAGTGCATATTTTTGTATTTATAAAAGAAGATTGGTAAGTAACCATGATGTTTACCCATTTCTTTTATCATTATTTAACTTTGTATGGGCTTGTGGTTCACCCAATGGTCCAACATTTATTCTTGAAATCAAACCTGAGCTAGAACGATTTCCACAATTTCAAAGGTAATAATATATTCCAACATTTATATAGTTGGCTAGATTAAAACATATATGTATCATCTTTCTACTTATTTCCATTAACTAAAAAATCGATTTAATGTTGTGGTTTTTAAACGGGGATTCTATGAGTTTTGTATGGATGACTTGCCAAGAATTCGAGCAGTACTCATCGATGAATGACTTGCTTGCCAATGACTTGTGATTATTATACTATTAAATTCACACACATTTTTGTAATTTGATGTATATATATTTATGTATATTCTCTTTTACATGTTTCTACAGTTCAACTCTCTATGTATAAATTTTTTGTAGCAACTACTTCATGAATATATAATAAAAATATTCACAATATTTCTTTGTATTGCTTATGTCCAAGACACCCTAGTCAAATGGCTTCATACTGGTCTTCTTTTCATAATCTTTTAATCTATTTGTTTCCAAATAATATTGAAATGGTTTTCTGGTTATGAGCTCTGCATTCGTCATTATTGTTTTGATTCAGTTTGGGGTTAAAAACATCATTAGTTTTACTTGTTGTAATATATGCTATCTAAGTTGCATTCTTCTATCTTTTTGAGCAAATTGTTTTTGAAAAGAAACCCATGATTACTGTTAATATACATCATCAAGGACATTAACAATAACTCATATGCGCAACAGAATACGTGATAACATATAAGCATCACAGGTATGAAAAACATAATATTAAGCACAAACTGATACTTATCTTTGAAACTGTGGTAGTTCCACCAACCATGTGCAGACCTTCCACGAACCTCCCAGCCTTAGACCTCACTGCTCATCACGCTCAAAAGTGGGTCACCCCCGAGATGGGACTAAGCTCCACCCAAGGTAAGGGGATGCTAGACTAGGCTGAGGTTACAGGAAAAACTGCATAGGGCAATAAGAAGGATTCTCCCCAAGAGCCTTCTTACGCCCACTACTCACAGACTCTCATTCCCCACATGCATGTTCCGCCCAGGAGTATACACATTCAGAAGCTTAGTCCATCAGTGCTTCACCTCCCTCTCTGGGCCTCAGAAACATGCCGGATCAGGAAGTCTCAGAGCTCCATACCTGGTGCTGGACTCTCTCTGAGAGAAAATCACTTCCCAACAACCTCTCTCACCTGAAGAGAGTTGCTCGCAAGCCTGACAACCTGCCTCTTCAACCAGTTTTCAACTCAATTCCCACAAGGCGAGGATAACAGCCACAACCACTGGTCAATTCCACTCAGGACACACAGAAAGCAACAACCCAAAGGTGGCTTGGGTACAGACTCTACTCTGCAAGAGAAGTTAGGCTCGGCTCACAGGACACACAGGTGACACAAATCAATCAACGCAGAGGATGAACATAGACTTCTATCATTCGGACCGAGGTGAATCAACTTTCCAGAAAAACATCACAGGCTTCCCACCCTGAGCTGCGTGAGGCATACTAAACATAGACGCAGAGCTGCCCTCGGTTCAGACAACTCCCGGTGGAATGGAGGATGAACCCCCTCCAGGGTTAAATATTTGGGTTAAATTGCATGTGCCAGGGCTGACACATGTCACCCATGAGGATGCATGCACTCCATAGAATACGTTCCCTTTTTCACACGTTCCCCTTCCAGGAACTTAGGATAAAAACATACATTTCTCATAACTTTGAGAATAATAATAAATCATCATTCCCAAGGACTTAAGCCCCTAAGATTAGCCCCTAGGCTCAACACTTAGCCTCTCTTTTCAACCTTTCAGCCCCTTTTCCCTTACCCACCTTGTGGAAGCTTAGTCCCCCATCACTCTTTCTTCATGGTCAGTCTGGACGCAATGATGTTTATTCTTTATTAATGTTATGCATATTACATTTACAAAAATAGGTTCCTGGCCTTAACACTCAGGCTCTTCGACCTAATAAATGCATAATCCTACCAGCTTATCAATACTCGGCTCACCAACCTACAAAACATGATTACAATAGGGCTCGTCCTTGGGGATATTACAATCCCCTCTCCTTATTTTTGCATTGTCCTCAATGCAATTTTTACACAGCCTCAGTAAGATTTTAAAAATCTTCAAAAAGATGCGGATATTCTGCCGGCATAACATCTTCATTCTCCCATGTCGCGTCCTCAGGACCGTATCAGGTCCACTAGACCTTTACAAGCCCTATGGCTTGATTCCAGAGCTGTTTGCTTTTTCGGTCCAATATGCCCACAGGATGCACTTGCAGTACACCTTCTTGCTCCACCCGAATCACATTCCAATCAATTACATAATTAACATCAGGTATATATTTCTTAAGCAATGAAACATGAAACACATTATGTACAGTTATGGATGTAGGTAATGCAAGCATATATGCAACTGGCCCAATCCTTTCTAGGATTTCAAATGGCCCAGAAAATCTAGCTGCCAACTTGGCGCAGTTTCTTAGCTTCAGGGAAATTCTATTGGCTTTCACTTTCAGGAAAACATGATCACTCACTTTAAACTCTCTGTGGGTTCTTTTCTTATCAACATAACTTTTCTTCCTTTCTTGGGCAACCTTTAAATTCTGCTTGATTTTTAACATTTGTTCTTCCATTTCCTTGAGCAACTCTGGCCCAACTACTGCCCTGTCAGCTGGATTATCCCAGCTTACTGGAGTATTGCACTTTCTACCATAAAGTTCTTCAAATGGGCTCATCTTCAATGATGCTTGTTACCCATTGTTGTAAGCGAATTCTACCAAGTGCAGGTAGTCTTCCCATTTTGATGGTTTGTCTATCACATACATCCTCAGTGTGTCTTCTATTACTTTGTTCACCCTCTCTGTTTATCCACCAGACTTAGGATGATAAGCTATACTGAAATTCGGATTCGTTCCGAACCCTTTGAATAACCCTTTCCAGAAATTCGAGGTGAATTTCGGGTCTCTCTCGGACACAATTGTCTTGGGAATCCCGTGCAATCGTGCCACTTCTTTCATAAATATGTCGGCAACATCCGCTGCCTTGTGAGTAGTCTTTAATGGAATGAAATGGGCATCTTTCGTAAGCTTGTCCACCACCACCATAATTGAATCGCGTTGCTTTCTGATCTTAGGAAATCCTATGATGAAGTCCATTGTCACCACTTCCCACTTCCACTCAGGAATGGGTAAAGGTTGCAGTAACCCTACCGGGTATTTGTGCTCCACTTTAATCTTCTGGAACTCCATACATATGGCGATGTATTCAACAATATCCTTCTTCATACCTGGCCAAAAGTAATGGCTCCTGACTGCTACCATCGTTTTCTGATATCCAGGGTGCCCTACATAAGACACATTATGCATTTCATGGAAAATCATATGTTTCAAGTCATGGACATTAGATACATAAATTATGTTATTGTAAAAAAGTGTTCCATCGGTTTCCAATTTATAATTTTCCACTTTTTGTTTCATCTCACCTTGCTGTAGCTTTGCTACCCACTCCATGTACTGCAAATTTTCATTTGTGGCATTTAAAATTCCACCTTTTATATCAGTTCGGTACATGCTAATGGTTGTAGCATGTAATTCGTGTACTCTCCTGCTGAGTGCATCAACCACTTTATTTTCCTTCCCTTTGATATGCTTGATATAAAAATCGTACTCACAGAGAAATTTCATCCACCTACTCTGTCTAGCGTTCAAGGTTGGCTAATCAAACAAGTACTTCAGACCATTATGATCTATTCTTAGTGAAAACCTCCTTCCCATGAGGTAATGCCTCCACTTCTTTAGATTGTGTACTATGGATGCCAACCCCAATTCATAAGTTGCATACTTCCTTTCGTGCTCTTTCAACTTTATGGATTCATAACAAATTATGAATCCATTCTGATTGAGGACTCCTCTCAGTCCTTCTTTGCATTCATTAGTGCATACCACAAAATCTTCATTTGGATATGCAATCCTCAATATTGGAGCACTGGTTAATAGTTTCTTCAATTGCTGAAAGCTTTTCTCACATTCCTCTGTCCATTGAAACTTCTTCTCCTTCCTTTGCAAGGAAGTGATAGGGTGAGCTATCCTTGAGAACCCTGCGATAAACCATGTGTAATAACTAGCTAAACCCATGAAGTATCTAACTTCTGTCACGTTCTTTGGCGCTGACCATCCTCTAATGGCCTCAATCTTCTCAGGGTCTACAACTATCCCATCCTTCGAAATAATATGCCCCAGGTAATGGATATGCTCCCAATAAAACGAGAACTTGCTCAACTTGGCATACAATTGGTGGTCTCTTAAACCTTCAACACCATCCTCAGATGTTGTTCATGCTCTTCCTCCGACTTGGAATATTCTTTGAGTTTCGAAACGAGAATATCTTCATCTTTTGAACAATTAAACCTGTTTGAAAATAAAAATAAGCTCGTTATATTTCTTTTCTTTCTCAATGCAATTTTTAAATAAGGGACTTTTCACAGACATATCATTTCACATATTCTCCTATGTATTCCTTGTTATTCTTATAAGTATAGTCAAACTACTGAAATTATTATTCTATTGACATGTTAATATTTCTTGCTACAATTAGTTCCATAGTAAATAGAACATAGTATGCATTTTGTAACCATTCTCTATTGTAACAAACGATGTAGATTTTCAATCATTAAAAAAACAAAGATAAATAAATTAAGAGAACATATTGTTAGAATATAATGGATGTGCTTGTTTAACCATGGACAATATCACTATTGTCACCCAACCATAGGCCGAAGCCACCCCCGAGCACCTTAGCCTTGACAGAGAATCATTCCAGAAGGAAACCCTAGACTGAATAGCCAAACAAAGGTGCCACACCTTTCTCCAAGAATAACACACCAAGAAAGAGTAACAAGAGCTGATCAGAGAGTCCAAACCATAACCAAGAGAGAGTCCAAGCCAAAACTGAAATATGCTAGTTGCAGTGAACACCTTGAGTCAGTTTTTGGTAGAGCCCAGGTGTGTTCACCTAGTGGCTGCAAAACATGTGATGAGGTACCTTAAAGGTACAATGGATTATGGTCTCAGCTATGATGGAGATCATGACTTCACATTGAGTGGATATACTGATGCAAATTGGGCAGGAAGCGTTGCTGACAGAAAAAGCACTTTCGGATGTTGTTTCAGTTTGGGATCAACCATGATCTTGTGGCAGAGTAGGAAGCAATCCAATATTGATCTCAACACATCGGAATCAGAGTACATTGCCGCATGTTCTGCTAGCTACGAAGCTATATGGATTCGAAAGTTGTTGACTGGCCTATTTGACTTGGAGATGAGAGCAACCGTGCTTCTATGTGACAACCAGAGCTGCATAAAGATGACAAAGAATCCTGTATTCCACGACAGGTCGAAGCACATAGAGATCCGATATCATTTCATCCGCGACATAGTACAGAGAGGAGCCTTGAAGCTCCAGTACATTAGCACAGATGAACAGGTTGTTGATGTGTTGACCAAACCTCTATCTCATGTAAAGTTTGAACACTTTCGGGATAAGCTTGGTATAGTCCGAAAGGACCCTCCCTGAAAGGGGGAGTATATATTAGACGTAAAGCAAGATGAGTCATTTCTTCTGACCTCGCTGTTAGACGTAAAGAAAGACGCTGTGTGTATTCCTTGCTTTTGACCTCACTGTTAGACGTAAAACAAGATGATTCATTTCTTCTGACCTCGCTGTTAGACATAAAGCAAGACGTTGTGTGTATTCCTTTCTTCTGACCTCACTGTTAGACGCAAAGCAAAACACTGTGTGTATTCCTTTCTTCCGACCTCGCTGTTAGACGTAAAGCAAGATGAGTCATTGCTTCTGACCTCGCTGTTAGACGTAAAGCAAGACGTTGTGTGTATTCCTTGCTTCTGACCTCGCTGTTAGTCGTAAAGCAAGACGCTATGTGTATTCCTTTCTTCTGACCTCGCTGTTAGATGCAAAGCAATACGTTGTGTGTATTCCTTTCTTCTGACCTCGCTGTTAGACATAAAGCAAGATGTTGTGTGTATTCCTTGCTTCTGAACTCGCTGTTAGACGTAAAGCAAGATGAGTCATTACTTCTGACCTCATTGTTAGACGTAAAGCAAGACATTGTGTGTGTTCCTTGCTTCTGACCTAGTTGTTAGACATAAAGCAAGATGATTCCTTGCTTCTGACCTCGTTGTTAGACGTAAAGCAAGATTATGATGTGTTCCTTGCTTCTGACCTAGTTGTTAGACGTAAATCAAGATGATTCCTTGCTTCTGACCCAGTTGTTAGACGTAAAGTAAGATGATGTATACCTTGCTTCTGACCTAGTTGTTAGACGTAAAGCAAGATGTGACTGACACTGAGCTACCAGCTTAACAGCTGTGACATTGAGCCAGTGTAGTAATGTGATGTGCCAGCCTAGTGTTGTGATGAGGTATCATTTTTACTGATACATATTGATGCAGATGATGATGGCATTCTTTCGAGAATGAAGATGTTGTCGATGAAGAAAACTTCCGATGACTCATAAATTTGCCAGCCAATGTTCCAAGATGATATTGACGATACTGTCTTCCTGATGCCACTGATGATGCAGACCTCTCTCGCTTGATGTTGTTGAAGAATACCCTTCTTGTTAAGGGGGAGTGTTGAAATAATGTAACTGCAAAGAGTATTCTTATTATTATTGATATATTATTTATAGGATTAATCCCCGTTGTGGATTAATCATGTCAGTAATTGTATTAGGACCAAATCGCCTTTTGTGGATTGGTCAATGGACAATTGTAATAGGCAAAATAAGAAGTCGGTCCCAACAGTTATTATTGAGATCTAGAAATAAATTAAAAGTGGGTTTACCCACCCAGAGTGAGAGGTCGGCCCTGCCAGTGAAGACCCTTCACACGTGCCAGTCTTGTATATATAGAGAGGCTAGCACCTCACTTTATCACACAACTCACTTGCTCATTCTTAAGAGGCAAGTTGCGACTTACCAGTTGGAGAGAAGGAGAAGAGTGGTGCATATTTTGGAGAGGACTATCTGTATTGGTTTGAGTTATCTCTTAACATTGTATTGGCAATTTATGATAAGGAAGTTTTTCCTGGGTTTTCTTCCCCTAGAAGGTTTCCCCGGATAAATGTTGTGTCTCTTGTGAATGTGTATTTCTCAGTGATCTTGTTCTTATGTTGCTCTTATCTATTCAAATGCAAAGAACTATAATAATGGCATAAACATTAACAAATTCTTCATGATGGACTGATACTCTTCTGTCATGACATCTTGCCATACCTGCTAACCTGTTGCTTCTCCATGAAAAGAAAGAAGGCTCGGTATCAATGATGTGGCTCATGGATGGAACATAGCTCGAAAATCTCTGTGGTCTCTTGCACTCTCGGAATGTGGCTCAAGGAGCTGCATGTCCCTCTTCCTCCTGCAGAGTTTGTCGAGCCTAGGTAGGCCTTTTATGATCTATTGCAATGTCTTTGGAAACAACAACTGGAGCAACTAGATCAACTGGATTGATTGGAACAATGGTTGTCTCCCTCTGAATTGTTGAAGGGGGAGAAGGTACTTTCTCTTCCTTCTTCTCAAATAGTTTGACTCCCTCTGAAGTCTGAAGGATAGACATCTTCCTTTTTCTGTGTTGCTAACTTGGAGACATCTCATGTCTTCTCAGGTCCTCTACTGTCTCTACAATATTATGTTGGCTTCCCGTACTAGGATAATAACCAACCAACACAAATGGGCTCCTGTACCAGGGATAATGGTCCAAGTCATGAGGGCTCCCACACTATGGATAATACGCTTCATTATTAAAAGCAAACTACTACAGAGTAATGATGAAATCAAATAAGGAATGTAGTACAAAACTTACCTTAGTCTATAGTCATGCTCAATGTTGCTTTTGGTCCTCCTGATAAAGCTCAGAAGAAGAAGCCTCATCTTTCATGTCTTCATCTTTTTGAGGTGGGTTTGGATCAATGTCAGCAGTGGAGGCATGCTTTCTTCCTCTTTTCATGGTAGGACAATTTCTCACAAAGTGTCCATACTTGTCACATATGAAACACTAGATCTTTGATTTGTCTTTTCTATGATCATAACCTGAAGCTGATGAAGTCTTCTCGCCTTTGAATGCTTGACTGAAGCTTCTTCTATTCTTTCCTCCTTTCTTTGTATGAATGGCAAGAGCATGATTGTCATCGTGCAGGGAGTCTTGCACTCATTTAGCTATAAGTCTGATTTCTTCCTGGGTATAGTCTGTCCATAGACGATAAAAAATAGGTAGTTCTGCTCTACCATTGATACTTTCAAGAAATGGTTCCCAATGTTTTGGAAGAGTATTGAGAGTGGTTAAGATGAGTTCTTTGTCTGATATGATTTCTCCAATGACACCTATATGATTTCTGATCTCTGAAATCTTCATGAAGAAGGTAGCAACGATGTCCGCTTTTGTCATCTTGATATTTTGAAGATTTTGTCATCTTGATATTTTGTACTTAATTGTTGTAATAATTAAATGTACAAATGTGTATTTATAATCTGAAAATTAGCATAAATTATGTATGAGCTTGCATATTATTTCGCATGTAAAAATTGCATCATATGATAGGGAAAAGTAGTTATATGGTATGACACTATAATGTATAACCTATAATGCAAGTGTTATAAACTCTTCACAACTAAATATTTGCGCTCACTAGATTCTGCGTCCAAATATTTGATGCTTTTGTTATTGTAATCGTTAATCTGAATACTCTACTATGGTTATTATGACTAGATATGGTTATTATGATTGTAAGGGTTTTTATAGATCCGTGTTGACGTAAATGTTACGATTTTTGTGTAACTTTTTAGTTTTAATAATGTAATTTTGTGAAAATTAGTTAATTTTATTTACTTTATTTATTGAAATTAATTCACTGTTGTTTATCAAAATTTAATCTATATAACCAATAAATAAGTTGGAGAATTGTTACACTTCATATTTTTTCATGTTATTAGTGAAGATATTTTTTCATGCTATTAGTGAAGGTATTGCACACAATGAAATTTATATATAATAATGTAACATCTCRCTCTTGCGCACACATGATTAGACTTATTCTTTGAGGACATTTGCATGCAAGTGATCCAATTCATTATATATTGACTGTTTTGATTATGATGATGAGATGTTGAGGATTTGATGATGTGTTATCTTGTTATATTTATATCGACAGGTGCTATTGACTGGTTTTCTTGAGTGTGCAGGACTCTGGACGTTAGAGGATGCCGATGGCATCAATGGATCTCCTTGGACTCCAGATTGAGTCAGAGAGTGGACTGTTATGGTTGAATATTTTTTATATTACCGATGTGACATATGACTAGATATTATGACGTCGATTGTTATCGCTGACACATTTTGTTGATGGATGTAGGCTGACGATAACTTGTTGACCATACTCACATTTGGAGTAAAGGGTCCACACACAACAACCAGAGACATTGAGGGAGAGGTGTGGCAACAACCCTGCCACAACCTACTAGCACTCCCATCATGACTCGAACTATAGGTTAACGATTTCCTAGTTCGAGAAGACCCACGATGTCGTGAGGGAATATTGTGACAATCCTCACGATGATTCTAAGGGGCGTGCAATAAGGCATGGTCCTTATTCCTTAGAGGCCCTTAATCTCCCACAAGGTCACCCGATGGAGTATTGACTCCAGGGGTTTGATGTCTACCAAATTCAGTCTTGGAGTAGTGAGTCTTGAAGGGCACGTCGTGCAAAGAAAACATGAATGTAAGCGAGTGACACCTTTGGAGAACATAGTGTGTCTTGAAGGGCACGTCACGATTTTAACTCTGGTAAGTTAATAAACCTAGTACCTAGAAAACTTTGTCTCCTTAGGACCTAGTCGGCCTTAAAATGAATGATGGCGTGACTAAAGTTTAATGACTAATTTTCCCTTAAAAACTGTCACCAAACCTAGTGAAGTTAGAACCTAGGTCTAAATAGAACATGCGAACAAAAAAAACTAAATGGACATGTAACAAGAAGGGGGTAAAGAAAATTCAAACATTAAAATTTAAAGTAAAATTTTAATGAAGGATTAAATTATTAAAAGGGTAAATGGTTGTTTATATCTAAACTTGCTAAATCTGAACTTAGAAGAAAAGGGGAAACTTAAGAAAAAGGGGAATGTCTAACATAGTAAGGAATCTAGTATTTGGAACCTTCTAATTGTGAACTCAACTAGGTTTAAGAAGGCGTCAGTCATTTAATAATTGTAAGGGAATAAAGGGACACCGATGAGCATTTTTAGGAACGCTTTTATGTGGGTGAGGGAAAAAGGCTAATTTAATTAATTAATAAATTGATTTTATGGTGCAACTAAGGGATCGAGTGACATGTGTATGGGGGAGGTTTATCCTAATTAAATTTAATAAAAAAAATCTAATGAGGGTTTGGGAAACTAATCACTAAGAAAACTCTATAAAAATGATGGTGGAGGAGGA
>JZKD02S0505186.1:267347-289368 GCA_000966675.3 Picea glauca | reverse complement strand
GGTCTGCATAGCGCTTGGAATGTTGGTCTCCGAGATCAGCGAGGAGCCGTGGAAAGGCCATGTTATGACCTTCAGCGAAAGTCCTGAACTACATTTGGTGACAGGGAATTCGCTCTTCGAAAAGCATGCATTCACACAGAGCATGAATTGGGGAATGAATACCGATTTCCAAAAGGTGTTCGATGTAATATTGAAGATGGCAGAGAAATGCAGATTAGCGCCGGAGAAGATGATAAAGCAACTGCTGGTTTTCAGTGATATGGAATTCGACCAAGCTTCTGCAAATCCATGGAAAACAGATTACATGGTAATCAAGGATAAGTTCAGAGACGCGGGATATGGAGTGCCTCCGAGGATCGTGTTCTGGAACTTGAGAGATTCGGGAAGCACACCAGTTTTGAAGGAGGAAGAGGGTGTGGCAATGGTGGGCGGTTTCTCCAAGAACCAACTGAAATTGTTCCTGGAGAACAACGGAGAGATAAATCCGATGATGGTGATGAAGAAGGCGATTGAGGGGAAATTGTTTGAACGGCTCTTAATCGTCGATTAGGAGTGGTCGTTTTCGTGTGCATATTGAGTTCGTTTTTGAAGTTGTCTGCCGGATTTTAGAGTTGTTTGGTGGAGACAATGTCTTGCTTGAAAACCTTTCCACTTTCCAACGGCTAGCAATGCAGTGGGATAAATGTTACAACAACTTTGGATCTGTTCAACATGGTTTATATAACAACTTTGGATCTCTTCACCATCTATGTGTTCATGAAATATTCTTCTTCTTACCTAAGCCCATATTATAATTGAAAAGTGTGGTCTTGAAAGGCCAAACTATAATGCCTTAGGTGGTAGCGTTGAGTTAATTTCCGTCACCGAACTTCTGTGATTGAGTCCAGTAGTATCTTTTCTTTTTTTGAGAAATGTCTCGAGCTCAACACTTGATGCTCAGAAAATTTCACCATGGTTTAAAGTTTGTCTTTTATATTTCAATGTGTTGAACTGATAGAATAGAACCGAGTAACTCTCACACTATGATTATTATAGTATTAAATTCACACACATTTTTGTACTTTGATGTATATATATTTATGTATATGCTCTTTTACTTGTTTCTACACTTCGACTCTCTATGTATAAATTTTTTGTAGCAACTGCTTCATGAATATATAATAAAAATATTCACAATATTTCTTTGTATTGCTTATGTTCAAGACACCCTAGTCAAATGGCTTCATACTGGTCTTCTTTTCATAATCTTTTAATCTATTTGTTTCCAAACAATATTGAAATGGTTTTAATATACATCATCAATGACATTAACAATAACTCATATGCACAATAGAATACGTGATAAAATATAAGCATCACAGGTATGAAAAACATAATATTAAGCACAAACTGATATTTATCTTTGAAACTGTGGTAATTCCACCAACCACGTGCAGACCTTCTACGAACCTCTCAGCCTTAAACCTCACTGCTCATCACGCTCAACAGTGGGTCACCCCCGAGCTGGGACTAAGCTCCACCCAAGGTAAGGGGATGCTAGACTAGGCTGAGGTCACAGGAAAAACTACACATAGCAATCAAAAGGATTCTCCCCAGGAGCCTTCTTACGCCCACTACTCACAGACTCTCATTCCCCACATGCCTGTTCCGCCCGAGAGTATACACCTTCACAAGCTTAGTCCATCAGTGCTTCACCTCCCTCTCTAGGCCTCAAAAACATGCCAGATTAGGAAGTCTCAGAGCTCCATAGCTGGTGATGGACTCTCTCTGAGAGAAAATCACTTCCCAACAACCTCTCTCACCTGAAGAGAGCTGCTCATAGGCCTGACAACCCGCCTCTTCAGCCAATTTTCAACTCAATTCCCACAAGGCGAGGATAACAACCACAACCACTGGTCAATTCCACTCAGGACACACAGAAGGAAACCATCGAAAGATGGCTTGGGTACAGAGTCTACTCTGCAAGAGAAGTTAGTCTCGGCTCACAGGACACACAAGTGACACAACTCAATCAACGCAGAGGATGAACATAGAATTCTATCATTCCGACTGAGGTGAATCGACTTTCCAGAAAAACATCACAGGCTTCCCACCCTGAGCTGCGTGAGGCATATTGAACATAGACGCAGAGCTCCCCTCGGTTCAGACAACTCCCGGTGGAATGGAAGATGAACCCCCTCCACGATTCAATATTTGGGTTAAATTGCATGTGCCAGGGCCAACACATGTCACCCATGAGGATGCATGCACTCCATAGCATGCGTTTCCTTTTTCACACGTTCCCCTTCCAGGAACTTAGGATAAAAACATACATTTCTCATAACTTTGGGAATAATAATAAATCATTATTCTCAAGGACTTAAGCCCCTAAGATTAGCCCCTAGGCTCAACACTTAGCCTCTCTTTCCAACCTTTCAGCCCCTTTTCCCTTACCCACCTTGTGGAAGCTTAGTCCCCCATCACTCTTTCTTTGTGGTCAGTCTGCACGCAATGATGTTTATTCTTTATTAATGTTCTGCATATTACATTTACAAAAACAAGTTCCTGGCCTTAACACTTACGCTCTTTGACCTAATAAACACATAAGCCTACCAACATATCAATACTCGGCTCACCAGCCTACAAAACATGATTACAATAGGGCTCGTCCTTGGGGATATTACAATCCCCTCCCCTTATTTTTGCATTGTCCTCAGTGCAACTTTTACACAGCCTCAGTAAGGATTTAAAAATCTTCAAAAAGATGCGGATATTCTGCTCGCATAACATATTCATGCTCCCATGTCGCATCCTCAGGACTGTACCAGGTCCACTAGACCTTTACAAGCCCTATGGCTCGATTCTAGAGTTGTTTTCTTTTCCGGTCCAATATGCGCACAAGATGCACTTGCAGGACACCTTCTTTCTCCACCCAAATCACATTCCAATCAATTACATGATTAACATCAGGTATATATTTCTTAAACAATGAAACATGAAACACATTATGTACAGTCATTGATGCAGGTAATGCAAGCATATATGCAACTGGCCCAATCCTTTCTAGGATTTCAAATGGTCCAGAAAATCTAGCTGCCAACTTGGCGCAGTTTCTCAGCTTCAGGGAAATTCTATTGGCTTTCACTTTTAGGAAAACATGATCACCCACTTTAAACTCTCTGTGGGTTCTGTTCTTATTAACATAACTTTTCTGCCTGTCTTCGCTAGCCTTTAAATTCTGCTTGATTTTTAGCATTTGTTCTTCCATTTCCTTGAGCAACTCTGGGGTTAAAAACATCATTCGTTTTACTTTCTGTAAAATATGCTATCTAAGTTGCATTCTTATATCTTTTTGAGCAAATTGTTTTTGAAAAGAAACCCATGATTACTGCTAATATACATCATCAATGACATTAACAATAACTCATATGCGCAACAGAATACGTGATAACATATAAGAATCACAGGTATGAAAAACATAATATTAAGCACAAACTGATACTTATCTTTGAAACTGTGGTAATTCCACCAACCACATGCAGACCTTCCATGAACCTCCCAACCTTAGACCTCACTGCTCATCACACTCAACAGTGGGTCACCCCCGAGCCTGGGACTAAGCTCCACCCAAGGTAAGGGGGTGCTAGACTAGGCTGAGGTTACAGGAAAAACTGCACAGAGCAATCAGAAGGATTCTCCCCAGGAGCCTTCTTACGCCCACAACTCACAAATTCTCATTCCCCACATGCTTGTTCCACCTGGGAGTATACACCTTCACAAGCTTAGTCCATTAGTGCTTCACCTCTCTCTCTGGGCCTCAGAAACATGCCGGATCAGGAAGTCTTAGAGATCCGTAGCTGGTGCTAGACACTCTTTGAGAGAAAATCACTTCCCAATAGCCTCTCTCACTTGAAGAGAGCTGCTCGCAGGCTTGACAACCTGCCTCTTCAACCAGTTTTCAACTCAATTCCCGCAAGGCGAGGATAACAGCCACAACCACTGGTCAATTCCACTCAGGACACATAGAAGACAACAACCCAAAGGTGGCTTGGGTACAGAGTCTACTCTGCAAGAGCAGTTAGGCTCGACTCACAGGACACACAGGTGACACAACTCAATCAATGCAGAGGATGAACACATACTTCTGTTGTTCGGATCGAGGTGAATCAACTTTCCAGAAAAACATCACATGCTTCCCACCTCGATCTACGTGATGCATACTGAACACAGACGTAGAGCTCCCCTCGGTTCAGACAACTCCCAGTGGAATGGAGGACGAACCCCCTCCACGGTTTAATATTTGGGTTAAATTGCATGTGTCAGGGCCGACACATGTCGCCCATGAGGTTGCATGCGCTCCATAGCATGCGTTCCCTTTTTCACATGTTCCCCTTCCAGGAACTTAGGATAAAAACATACATTTCTCATAACTTTGGGAATAATAATAAATCATTATTCCCAAGGACTTAAGCCCCTAAGATTAGCCCCTAGGCTCAACACTTGGCCTTTCTTTCCAACCTTTCAGCCCCTTTTCCCTTACCCACCTTGTGGAAGCTTAGTCCCCCATCACTCTTTCTTCGTGGTCGGTCTACACGCAGTTATGTTTATTCTTTATTAATGTTCTGCCTATTACATTTACAAAAACAAGCTCCTGGCCTTAACACTTAGGCTCTTCGACCTAATAAACACATAAGCCTACCAGCTTATCAATACTCGGCTCACCAGCCTACAAAACATGATTACAATAGGGCTCGTCCTTGGGGATATTACAATCCCCTCCCCTTATTTTTGCACTGTCCTTAGTGCAACTTTTACACAACCTGAGTAAGATTTTAAAAATATTCAAAAAGATGCGGATATTCTGCCCGCATAACATCTTCATGCTTTCATGTCACGTCCTCAGGAACGTACCAGGTCCAATAGACCTTTACAAGCCCTATGGATCGATTCCGGAGCTGTTTTCTTTTCCGGTCCAATATGCACACAAGATGCACTTGCAGGACACCTTCTTGCTCCACCCGAATCACATTCCAATCAATTACATGATTAACATCAGGTATATATTTCTTAAGCAATGAAACATGAAACACATTATGTACAATCATGGATGCAGGTAATGCAAGCATATATGCAACTGGCCCAATCCTTTCTAAGATTTCAAATGGCCCAGAAAATCTAGCTGCCAACTTGGTGCAGTTTCTCAGTTTAAGGGAAATTCTATTGGCTTTCACTTTTAGGAAAACATGATCACCCACTTTAAACTCTCTATGGGTTCTGTTGTTATTAGCATAACTTTTCTGCCTGTCTTCGACAACCTTTAAATTCTGCTTGATTTTTAGCATTTGTTCTTCCATTTCCTTGAGCAACTCTGGCCCAACTACTGCCCTGTTAGATGGATTATCCCAACTTACTGGAGTATTGCACTTTCTGCCATAAAGTTCTTCAAATGGGATCATCTTCAATGATGCTTGATACCCATTGTTGTAAGTGAATTCTACCAAGTACAGGTAGTCTTCCCATTTTGATGGTTTGACCATCACATACATCCTTAGCGTGTCTTCTATTACTTTGTTCACCCTCTCTATCTATCCATCAGACTCAGGATGATAAGCTGTACTGAAATTCAGATTCGTTCCGAACCCTTTGAATAACCCTTTCTAGAAATTCGAGGTGAATTTCGGGTGTCTCTCGGACACAATTGTCTTGGGAATCCCATGCAATCGTGTCACTTCCTTCATAAAGATGTCGACAACATCCGCTGCTTTGTGAGTAGTCTTTAATGGAATGAAATGGGCATCTTTCGTAAGCTTGTCCACCACCACCATAATTGAATTGTGCTGCTTGCCGATCTTAGGCAATCCTGTGATGAAGTCCATTGTCACCACTTCCCACTTCCACTCAGGAATGGGTAAAGGTTGTAGTAACCTTGCTGGGTGTCTGTGCTCCGCTTTAACCTTCTGTCACTCCATACATATGGCAATGTATTCAACAATCTCCTTCTTCATACCTGGCCAAAAGTAATGGCTCCTGACTACTACCACCGTTTTCTGATATCCAGGGTGCCCTGCATAAGGCACATTATGCATTTCATGGAAAATCATACATTTCAAGTCATGGACATTAGGTACATAAATTTTGTTCTTGTACAGAAGTGTTCCATCGGTTTCCAATTTATAATTTTCCACTTTTTGTGGCATCTCACTTTGCTGTAGCTTTGCTACCCACTCCATGTACTACAAATCTGCATTTGCGACATCTAAAATTCTGTCTTTTATATCAGTTCGGTACATGCTAATGGTTGTAGCATGTAATTAGTGTACTCTCCTGCTAAGTGCATCAACCACTTTATTTTCCTTCCCTTTGATATGCTTGATATCAAAATCATACTCACAGAGAAATTCCAGCCACCTACTCTATCTAGCGTTCAAGGTTGGCTGATCAAACAAGTACTTCAGACCGTTATGGTTTGTTCTTAGTTCAAACCTCCTTCCCATGAGGTATTGCCTCCACTTCTTTAGATCGTGTACTATCGATGCCAACTCCTAATCATGAGTTGCATACTTCCTTTCATGCTCTTTCAACTTTATGGATTCATAACAAATTACGAATCCATTCTGATTGAAGACTCCTCCCAGTCCTTCTTTGCATGCATCAATGCATACCACAAAATCTTCATTTGGATCTGCAATCCTCAATATTGGAGCACTGGTTAACAATTGCTTCAATCGCTGAAATCTTTTCTCACATTTCTCTGTCCATTGAAACTTCTTCTCCTTCCTTTGCAAGGAAGTGATAGGGTGAGCTATCCTTGAGAACCCTGCGATAAACCTTCTGTATTAACCAGCTAAACCCATGAAGTATCTAACTTCTGTCAAGTTCTTTGGCGCTGACCATCCTCTAATGGCCTCAATCTTCTCAAGGTCTACAACTATCCCATCCTTCGAATAATATGCCCCAGGTAATGGATCTGCTCCTGATAAAATGAGCACTTGCTCAACTTGGCATACAATTGGTGGTCTCTTAACACTTGCAACACCATCCTCAGATGCTGTTCATGCTCTTCCTCCGACTTGGAATATTCTTTGAGTTTCCAAACGAGAATATCTTCATCTTTTGAAGAATTAAACTTGTTTGAAAATAAAAATAAGCTAGGTATATTTCTTTTCTTTCTCAATGCAATTTTTAAATAAGAGACTTTTCACAGACATGTCATTTCACATATTCTCCTACGTATTCCTTGTTATTCTGATAAGTATAGTCAAACTACTGAAATTATTATTCTATTGGCATGTTAATATTTCTTGCTACAATTAGTTCCATAATAAATAGAACATAGTATGCATTTTGTAACCATTCTCTATTGTAACAAACAATGTAGATTTCCAATCATTAAAAAAACAAAGATAAATAAATTAAGAGAACATATTGTTAGAATATAATGGATGCGCTCGTTTAACCATAGAAAGTATCACTATTGTCACCCAACCATAGGCCGAAGCCACCCCCGAGCACCTTAGCCTTGACAGAGAATCATTCCAGAAGCAAACACTAGACTGGATAGCCAAACAAAGGTGGCACACCTTTCTCTAAGGATAGCGCACCAAGCAAGAGCAACAAGAGCTGATAAGAGAGTCCAAACCATAACCAAGAGAGAGTCCAAGCCAAAACCAAAATCTGCTAGTTGCAGCAGCGACAACAACAACTCTCCTCCAAACTTGCGCACAAACTGACCAACTATAGTGCGCACAAGTGCTGCATCTGTAGTTCTGAGAATACTGGCCAAAATGAATACTGGCCTCCTGTATTTATATTATTTCTGGCAGATTGTTTGGGTCGACTTCTCCTTCTGGGTACTAATTCTTTAGTATATAACATTTCCTTTAGCTGACTTCTTCTCTTGGAGGCTAATAACCTAATACAAGTCATTCTCTTGAGCCGAATTGTCTTCTATGGTTATTAACCAACTAATTAGGGTTTCTTCTTGCTTCCCAAAATATTTTATTCTCATCAGGTTTACATGTGGAGGTAAATACCTCCTGCAACTACTATAATATCAACAGTCCCTTCTAGCTAGGGAGGTATTGAAGTTAATGGTCTTGATCACAAACATACCATTCACCCGATAGCATCAACATAGTCGTATATATTATCTCATGATTAGATCATGAGCACCATCATCACTATCAGTGTCATCAACTGCATCATCTCTCGAAACCATACTCCATTTGAGTAATCAGGCATGACACTGGATAAGTTACTCACTTCATAAGTGACATAACAACCATTCTTCTAATTCGGAGATATGTCCTAGAAGAATAAATGTCCTGAACCATTTTTCGTCTGGGAAATCTCTGTCCATTGATCATTCATCTAGCTAATAATCATTTCCAACACTACTGATAGTATTCAAGGCAATCAGAACAATGTCATTAAATAGAACACAACTGTGTCTATCCATAGTAGTACATAACTACAATCCAGTGGTACACTACCACACCAAGTAGCACACAGATACTTGATCAGTGACATATAGTCACAATCAGTGGAACACATCCACTACAGTAGTATACATCTACTGTCCAGAGCAATACTGTGTCCATAACAATCATATCATCTGATATCAACCTGCATAGAAAACATTGTTATGATATAAACTAAATCATCCAGGCCATTCTTCCACTCACATCTGTGAGATCTGGAAGAGCATTTGCCCTCAGAAGGTAAAACATTGATGATGAGCTATCTGGACTATTATTCTCAAGCAAGGAAGAATAACTGTCCTGATTTCTGAGCCTCGACCATTCACCTATCTGGGCCATTCCTCTGACACTAAACAAAGTGCAACCTGGAGAGAATGAGTCTTCCCTAGGGAATGCATGTCCCTGATTGATTAACCTGGACCATTCACCTATCTGGGCCATTCCTCCGGCACTAAACAAAGTGCAACCTGGAGAGAATGAATCTGCCCTAGGGAATGACTCTCTGGACCATTTCCTAAGGAAATGACTATCCTGCACCAAACTCCAAAATGGACTATTCTTCGAAACTGCTCACAACTGTGAGCTTCGAAAGAATGACTATCCGACGAGGCAGACAAGTCTTCTTGACCACTACTGAGAGTGACCGTCAGGAAGAGAGACTATCCTAGACCATTCCCCCACACTGGCCACAAGGGGAATCACTGTCTATGGTACATCAACAATCCATCAAACCATTTTCATTACGAAAATGACCGTTCGATATGGACCATTTTCCGAATTGGAAAATGCCTGTCTGTCAGAAATATCAAACCACTTTCCAAACTGGAAAGGAACTTCTCATCTTGAATCATTTTTCGAACTGAAAAATGACTGTCCATAAATCAATAACACATCAGTGCTCCCTCCCAACCTGGGAGTCATCTCTTTCTTTTTCAATAAGTAAGTCATCTCCACGAGCTCCAGCTTGAGTAAGAAAAATCTTTCATCTTGGACATAGGCTTTGCCAAAATATCTGCTTATCTACTCATCCGTGGAGATGCATATATTGGAGAACCATTTCTCTTTTCTGGACTTCATCACGAAGAATGTAATGCTTGATCTTAAATGTACTTCAATCTTTCTGGAACACTGGGTTTCTCTGAAGGCTTCATATAGCCCTGATCAATATAGTATATCATTGTTGGATTAAGCTCTTTTGTTTCCTGCTAGCTCATAACATCGTGGCAAGGCTCAAACTGGAACATATCCATGTGGCACTTCTTTTGTCATCATGAGAGTTTGTCATGGGATAGCAATCCATCGTCCTGGACTTCTGAGTAGCCATTCTAATTTTTATCATAGAAGGTTTTCAAAGTTCTATGAGAGACTTTGCACCAAGTTGTTTGAATCCATACAAAATCTTCTACCATCTGTGTACAAGGGTCTCTTTCTGGTATACCTCAAATCCTTGAGGTTGCTCTACATACACTCTTTGTTCAATTATTCTGGAGAACAATCTTTGCATTCATCTGATGTAAACTCCAACCCATGGATATTGCGGACGATATAATGGCTCATGTAGAGGTATGTCTGGTTTACTGGAACAAACAATCATTATAGTCTTCTCCCTCCATCTGGGAGAACCTCTAGTTCTGGATCTCATAATTATTTCATTCATAAGTCTTCCATACACTGTTCTTCATCACAACTTTTAGTTCCTCTGCTTGATTGCTTTTAGTGAGTTCATATCATGCTAGTAGTCTTGTGATTCTCGATACAATGCCTGGTTGTTCTGGCTTTTCTTTCTTTCTTGGAATCTTCATGTTTCTCTTTAGCTCTTGGGTTCATGGATTTTTCTATAGATTCCATGCCATGAAGATTCCAACTTATTTCTTTCATCATAGGATCATGTATGTGGATGAAAAACGAGGGATATTTTAAGGCTTCTTTTCAAAGAAGACTTCTTCTAAAGTCAAATTTAACTTGTACTACTTTTCATGGCTGATACCATGGATATATACTTCATCATCTTCAATGGATGATAGGATTATCTCCCTCCTAATCCTTGCTTCATGTATGAATGCATGCTCTTCTTTTGGAAATATATAATCGACTCCCTCCATCTAACAGAGTCCATGCTTTCGTCTGCATCCTTGTTGCCTTTTGCAAAGTGGCATAAGTGTTTCTCCAATTTCCTCTTGATTGTTGACTTCTTTCTGTCATTACTTCTTCTAGGTTTCTTCAATATTGATTCTGATTTTGGCTTATCTTGCAACTGTTACTTATGTAAAAACTTCCACATGAATTGTTACCAGGGGTTGTTGATGTACTTCATCCTTTCATGTGTATTGTTTGACTTGTAGTCATAGTGATAGCAATCCTTATCTTGTTGTTCTTCCATAGGTGTAGTTTCTCTTGGAACATATTATCTTCTAAGAAATAGATATGCAAGATATGTACAGAAAACATGGTATGTACAAGTCTAACTATGAAGAGTATTATTACCTTGTTTTAGAAGTAGAAGTCTGTTTCATCCTGCTTAGTTTTCCTTGAGGGTTTCCTTTCTTCAACAATTGATGCTTCGTGTGTCTCCTTCCTTTTCTTCAGATCAAGACAATGATTCTTGTAGTGACCATACTTTCGATAGTTGAAGCATTATATTTCCGACATATCTTTCTCTTGATTTGGTTTGTTCCTTGAACCAAACTTTCTTTTGTTCCTGAAATTCTTGAATCTTACTGTGAAGGCTTGATCATCATATTTCTTTTGGGGTTTCTCTTTGTTAGGACCCTGGAATGCCCTTTTTCATTACACCTTTTGATCATTCAACCCTCTCATTTCCTAAGCTAAATGACTACTATAACGAGCACGAAGACCCTTTTTCCCAAGGTACAAACTATTCATCTTACTTTTATGTTTTCATTTACTTAGCATGTTTGATTGAATACAATCACATATTTTACCCATGAAATAATTCAACTAATGATCAAAATGATAGAACAACCCACTTTGAGAATCGGGTCGCTGCTGTCACAACTATGCACAATTCCTGGGAAGTTGTTATAGGATTGCTGCAACAGATGACCATCAATCCTGGAAGCTGTTACACAACTGCTATGAAAGAATCCTGTTAATCTCGGAAGCTGTTACAACAGACGCCACCAGTCCTATTGTGATATGACTGCTGCAACACCTGTTGATTAGAATGCTGGTTCACGATGTTGAGGAAGGAGAATTCAAGATTTGGTATTGATGATATCTAACGAACAACCTGAGAATCGAGGATTCTCAGGACTACTCTGTTTCTGAACACTGATTGACTCTGACTTTAAATAACAGAGCTTTTGTAATGTAAAGGTTGTTAGTCTTTTGGCTTGAACTGAAGAAAGGAATGATTATTGTACTCAAAGATCTTTTTGGAAATTGAATGAAGATATGGATTGAATTTCTTTAACATACTGTGATCTATCTCTTTGAGTGGATTCGGTGAGAAGGAAAGGGCCCACCTTCTTCACTGATTCCCCTCTATTTCAAATTCTATATTTAGTTGTTTTCATTGCAATTGGTTTAACTATTAGATGTTTATGAATGCAACTACTGTTATAGTTTAGTCCCTTCTTGATAAATGCGCATAGATTTGTCTCATGAGAATTAGAAGTCAGTAGCTGAGCATGGCTGGAGAGTTACTTTTCCTTTTTCTGCATTAAGTTTAAATCTTGTTATGGAGAATTAAAAGTGTGAATTAGCTTCTTGCAATAAGTAGATTTCCCTTCAACAATAGCGTAAAATTTCTTCCTGCAAAAGTAAATTAGAAAGTTAGATAGGGTAGGCAATTCATGGTGTTGTAGATTCATCAATTTAGATTGCAATTATGATTTTAAGTCTAAAGCACTTTAGCTGTATCGACACAATTGTGTCAGCCATATTGTTTGTTTTTTTTTGTTAGAAGAACTTCCCTATTGCAATTAGATTAGATATGCTTCCATTATCTAGCATAGACTGTGAAAAATTATCTTGAAATAACAGACTTCCCCGGGTTGACAATTTATATTGAACACTTTGATTTTCCATTTAATTAGACAATTAAAGTGCCCAACATTTTGGCGCCGTTGTCGGGGAAGATAATTGTAAATTTCGGTAAGCAAACTAGTTTTTTTTTAGGAATGAATAGTCTGCATGAATCACCAAACGCGAGAACGAACCCCCCAAAATACTAAGATTGCAGGCACCAAAGGACATGGAGGAAGAAATCCTAACATACTGGGAAGACAGAACATTTTTGAAGAGATTATAGCTAGAGCAGATTCTTCTTCAGGATCCATATTTTGCCTTGCCAATCATCCAAGAGGATGTGATCCATAGTCAACAGAAATACCCTCTCTTGAAACATCGTTCTCCTCAAGGGCTGAAGCTGAAGATTTGTCACCAACAAATCAGCAAGCAACACTGGAGAACATAGAGGATCAAGGCAGTATAGCCTCAAACTGAGAAAACTTGGAAGAAGTTGTTTATCAGATCAACGGTCAGATAGTCACTAAGGAAGAGTGGGACGTTGTTCATATTGAGTGGAACCAGAGAGCACATATGGAGAATCAAGGGGATAACGAAGAAGAGCTCTACCAAGAGAATCCATAGAACAACGAGGATCAGGTAAACAATGAAAACACTATCTCTACCTTGTTTTTTCCTATTTTTGATGTCCCCACATGAGGGATGGATCCTATGAAAAACATACCTCTCTCAGCTCTCCCAAATTTTCATGGATTATTTACTGAAGATCTGGATGAGTTTTTGTTTGAATTTGACATTTTGTGTATAAGTTATGACTACACTACCACTGTGTAGAAGCTCAAACTATTTCTAGCCACATTAAAAGGAAATGCATTAAGATGGTTCATGAGCCGTGGAGGGGAAAACATCTCAACATGGATGCAAATGAGGAATCTTTTCTTGCACAAATACCAAGACTACTGTCGAACAAGGGAACGTAGAGAGGAGCTATTCAAAATGTCACAGAAGGAGAACGCGACCCTTGAAGACTTTGTGGAGCGACTCCAATACAATCTACAGCGGCCTGGTCATCCGGATGTGAGTAAGGACATTCTGAAAACCATTTTGCTAAAAGGAGTTAGAGAAGATTGCTTAGATATGCTGAATATGCTTGGTAAAGGATATATATCTAAGGAATCCTATGAGGACATAGTAGACCTCTGCAAAAGTTGTTCTCGAGGGTCTACAAGAAATAAGTCAGCTACCAAGGATACTACTTTTTCAAGGGTACAAAAATCAGCAGATGGAGGAGCAACAAGAGCAGAAATAGGTAATCTGTTAGAAAGTTTCAAAACATAGATGATTAACTCTTTTGCCTCACAAATGGATACTTTGCAGGTCAAACAGAAACAAGCAGAACCAGAGCAAGTATTATGCATTTTCTGTCCAAAATGCAGGAAGAAACATCCACCAAGGGAGTGCTGACTGAACATTGTCCATGTATGCCTTATTTGTGAATTAGACCGTGCCACTGACCAATGTCCTTCTCTACCAGGGGTAAACGCATCAATGAAAGCAACTAATGAGGAAGCTGAGGCTATCTATCTAATCACACAAAGAAGACAATGGCAGCCAAGAGGTCAAGGTATGAATTCTCAATTCTCTCCTCCAACATTTAATTATTGGAACAATCAGCTACCATATGGTCAGTCAAATGCTCCCCATCCAAATCAAATGCCACCCTCTTATCAGGATCCCAATGCATGGTTACCTATGCCCCAACAACCGAATCACTATGGACAATGGAACCCATATGGGAGAGGTCCTCAACAACAACTCAGTTATCCAAGCCAACACCAACCAAACTTCTTTCAACATCAGTTCCAACCTCCATACCAGTAGCAACAACTGCAATTGCCTCCCAATAACTCACCAAACAATCCTCCCTTACGACCTCATATGCTTGTGCAACCTAACCCAAACCCAAATAATAAGGCCGTTCAGAACATAGACATACTTAATGTGCCAGCCTTATCTATTACTCCTATGCCCTGTGATGAAATACATTTAAGATTAGGGAGAATAGTTGAGCCAATAGTTGAAGATGCTCCATCTTCAGAATCAGATAAGGAATCAGGGGAGAAACCATCTGCTGATACAGAAGAAATTGACCAGCCTATTCTAGAATCAACAGACCCACCATTCCCTGAAAGACTAAAAATTGCTAAGCCTGTGGAATTACCATCTTTCAATCTCCTTGGAGAATTGCAAAATATGCATGTTAATATTCCACCACTGTAAGCAATAAGGGATGTCCCTATTTATGCCAAGACCGTGAGGGATCTTTGTATCAGAAAACCTGGACGAAAACCTAGGGATCCCCTCACAGTGCATATAGTGGGGGATTTGTCTGAGCTAATGCTAGGCAAAACTCCACCTATTAAATATGACGACCTAGGAAACCCGACTGTCACAGTTAAAATCAAACAGACATACGAGGAACGGTCAAATCGTATCACGAGAGCTTCTACACCGCGACCTTCTGGATTCATTCCCATCACCCCAACACTCTCGCTGCCAATGTCAACACGCTCGCTCAATTTGGTTATTTCAAAGACCTTCTCGAGATACTTGTTCGCCTGCTACAGGGATCCGAAGCCACAGAAAAACGGAAGGCCGAAAAAATCAATCACAAGGAAAAAATCCGGAGTGCAAAGGCAAAGGCAAAGAAAAAGTATGAATCTAAACATAGACAGAGGATGTTTCAGGCAAGAGAAGGCCCGCCGGGTTATTTCGCTCGCAAGGGTGCTGCTGCAAGGGAAGCCAAAAAGCTTGGCACACTTAAGCCAAGAGAAGAGCTTGTGGTTCACCCAATGGTCCAACATTTATTCTTGCGGTTCACCCAATGGTTCACCCATTTCTTTTATCATTATTTAACTTTGTATGGGCTTGTGGTTCACCCAATGGTCCAACATTTATTCTTCAAATCAAACCTGAGCTAGAATGATTTCCACAGATTCAAAGGTAATACTATATTCCAACGTTTCTATAGCTGGCTAGATTAAAACATATATGTATCATCTTGCTGCTTATTTCCATTAACTAAAAAATCGATTTAATGTTGTGGTTTTTCCACGGGGATTCTATGAGTTTTGTATGGACGACTTGCCAAGAATTCGAGCAGTACTCGTCGATGAATGACTTGCTTGCCAAGGCAAATGGGTAACATTTTGTATTTCAAAACCTCTGGTTTTCCTCCTGTATCATTACACTTTTATTTAGTTCGCTATTTTTTTTTTATAGTTTTCATACAGGGTAAGATGACTCCCTTTGGAGCGTGGCTCGTTTCACTTGGAAACAAAAGACCAAGTACCCTGGCTTGTTCTCCAAGATCGATATTACCCACTTGTGTTTTTCTTAAGATTTGGTCTTTCTCATTAAAAAGATGCTGAGAGCATCACTTTGTGGTAGCGTTGAGTTAATTTCTGTCACCGAACTTCTGTGATTGAGTCCAGTAGTATCTTTCCCTTTTTTGAGAAATGTCTCGAGCTCAACACTTGATGCTCAGAAAATTTCACCATGGTTTAAAGTTTGTCTTTTATATTTCAATGTGTTGAACTGATAGAATAGAACTGAGTAACTCTCACACTGTGATTATTATACTATTAAATTCACGCACATTTTTGTAATTTGATGTATATGCTCTTTTACTTGTTTCTACAGTTCGACTCTCTATGTATAAATTTTTTGTAGCAACTGATTCATGAATATATAATAAAAATATTCACAATATTTCTTTGTATTGCTTATGTCCAAGATACCGTAGTCAAATGGATTCATACTGGTCTTCTTTTCATAATCTTTTAATCTATTTGTTTCCAAGCAATATTGAAATGGTTTTCTGGTTATGAGCTCTGCATTCGTCATTATTGTTTTGATTCAATTTGGGGTTAAAAACATCATTCGTTTTACTTGCTGTAATATATGCTATTTAAGTTGCATTCTTGTATCTTTTTGAGCAAATTGTTTTTAAAAAGATACCCATGATCACTGCTAATATACATCATCAAGGACATTAACAATAACTCATATGCACAACAGAATACGTGATAACATATAAGCATCATAGGTATGAAAAACATAATATTAAGCACAAACTAATACTTATCTTTGAAACTGTGGTAATTCCACCAACCACATGCAGACCTTCCACGAACTTCCCAACCTTAGACCTCACTGCTCATCACGTTCAAAAGTGGGTCACCCCTGAGCTGGGACCAAGCTCCACCCAAGGTAAAAGGATGCTAGACTAGACTGAGGTTACAGGAAAAACTGCACAGAGCAATCAGAAGGATTCTCCCCAGGAGCCTTCTTACGCCCACTACTTACAGACTCTCATTCCCCACATGCCTGTTCCACCCGGGAGTATACACCTTCACAAGCTTAGTCCATCAATGCTTCACCTCCCTCTCTGGGCCTCAGAAACATGCCATATCAGGAAGTCTCAGAGCTCCGTAGCTGGTGCTGGACTCTCTCTGAGAGAAAATTACTTCCCAACAACCTCTCTCACTTGAAGAGAGCTTCTCGCGGGCCTGACAACCTACCTCTTCAACTAGTTTTCAACTCAATTCAAACAAGGCGAGGATAACAACCACAACCACTGGTCAATTCCACTCAGGACACACAGAATGCAACAACCCAAAGGTGGCTTGGGTACAGACTCTACTATGCAAGAGCAGTTAGGCTCGGCTCACAGGACACATAGGTGACACAGCTCAATCAACGCAGAGGATGAACACAGACTTCTGTCATTCGGACTGAGGTGAATCAACTTTCCAGAAAAACATCACAGGCTTCCCACCCTGAGCTGCGTGAGGCATATTGAACACAGGCGCAAAGCTCCCGTCGGTTCAGATAACTCCCGGTGGAATAAAGGACGAACCCCCTCCACGGTTCAATATTTGGGTTAAATTTCATGTGCCAGGGCCGACACATGTCGCCCATGAGGCTATATGCGCTCCATAACATGCGTTCCCTTTTTCACATGTTCCCATTCCAGGAACTTAGGATAAAAACATACATTTCTCATAACTTTGGGAATAACAATAAATCATTATTCCCAAGGACTTAAGCCCCTAAGATTATCCCCTAGGCTCAACACTTAGCCTCTGTTTCCAACCTTTCACCCCCTTTTCCCTTACCCACCTTGTAGAAGCTTAGTCCCCCATCACTCTTTCTTCGTGGTCAGTTTACACGCAGCGATGTTTATTCTTTATTAATGTTCTACATATTACATTTACAAAAACAGGCTTCTGGCCTTAACACTTAGGCTCTTCAGCCTAAAAAACACACAAGCCTACCAACTTATCAATACTCGACTCACCAGCCTACAAAACATGATTACAATAGGACTCGTCCTTGGGGATATTACAATCCCCTCCCCTTATTTTTGCACTGTCCTCAGTGCAACTTTTACACAGCCTCAGTAAGATTTTAAAAATCTTCAAAAAGATGCGGATATTATGCCTGCATAACATATTCATGCTCTCATGTTGCGTCCTCAGGACCGTACTAGGTCCACTAGACGTTTACAAGCCCTATGGATTGATTTCAGAGCTGTTTGTTTTTCTGGTCCAATATGCGCACATGATGCACTTGCAGGACACCTTCTTGCTCCACCCGAATCACATTCCAATCAATACATGATTAACATCAGGTATATATTTATTAAGCAATAAAACATGAAACACATTATGTACAGTCATGTATGCATGTAATGGAAGCATATATGCAACTAGCCCAATTCTTTCTAGGATTTCAAATGGCCCAGAAAATCTGGCTGCCAACTTGGCGCAGTTTCTCAGCTTCAGGGAAATTCTATTGGCTTTCACTTTCAGGAAAACATGATCACCCACTTTAAACTCTCTGTGGGTTCTATTCTTATCCGCATAACTTTTCTGCTTGTCTTTGGCAACCTTTAAATTCTGCTTGATTTTTAGCATTTTTTCTTCCATTTCCTTGAGCAAATCTGGCCCAACTACTGCCCTGTCAGCTGGATTATTCTAGCTTACTGGAGTATTTCACTTTTTGCCATAAAGTGCTTCAAATGGGCTCATCTTCAATGATGCTTGATACCCATTGTTGTAAGCGAATTCTACCAAGTGCAGGTAGTCTTCCCATTTTGATGGTTTGTTCATCACATACATCCTTAGCGTGTCTTCTATTACTCTGTTCACCCTCTCTGTCTATCCATCAGACTCAGGATGATAAGCTGTACTGAAATTCAGATTCGTTCTAAACCCTTTGAATAACCCTTTCCAGAAATTCGAGGTGAATTTCAAGTCTCTCTCGGACACAATTGTCTTGGGAATCTCGTGCAATCATGCCACTTCCTTTATAAAGATGTTGGCAACATCCGTTGCCTTGTGAGTAGTCTTTAACAGAATGAAATGGGCATCTTTCGTAAGCTTGTCCACCACCACCATAATTGAATCATGATGCTTGTCGATCTTAGGCAATCCTGTGATGAAGTCCATTGTCACTGCTTCCCACTTCTACTCAGGAATGGGTAAAGGTTGCAGTAACCCTGCTGGGTGTCTGTGCTCCGCTTTAACCTTCTAGCACTCCATACATATGGCGATGTATTCAACAATCTCCTTCTTCATACCTGGCCAAAAGTAATGGCTCCTGACTGCTACCGTCGTTTTCTGATATCCAAGGTGCCCTGCATAAGGCACATTATGCATTTCATGGAAAATCATACGTTTCAAGTCATGGACAGTAGGTACATAAATTCTGTTCTTGTATAGAAGTGTTCCATCGGTTTCCAATTTATAATTTTCCACTTTTTGTGGCATCTCACCTTGTTGTAGCTTTGCTACCCACTCCATGTACTGCAAATCTACATTTGCGGCATCTAAAATTCTGCCTTTTATATCAGTTCGGTACATGCTAATGGTTGTAGCATGTAATTCGTGTACTCTCCTGCTGAGTGCATCAACCACTTTATTTTCCTTCCCTTTGATATGCTTGATATCAAAATCGTACTCACAGAGAAATTCCAGCCACCTACTCTGTGTAACGTTCAAGGTTGGCTGATCAAACAAGTACTTCAGATCGTTATGGTTTGTTCTTAGTTCAAACCTCCTTCCCATGAGGTAATGCCTCCACTTCTTTAGATCGTGTACTATGGCTGCCAACTCCAAATCATGAGTTGCATACTTCCTTTCGTGCTCTTTCAACTTTATGGATTCATAACAAATTACGAATCCATTCTGATTGAGGACTCCTCCCAGTCCTTCTTTGCATGCATCAGTGTATACCACAGAATCTTCATTTGGATCTGCAATCCTCAATATTGGAGCACTGGTTAACAATTGCTTCAATCGCTTAAAGCTTTTCTCACATTCCTCTATCCACTGAAACTTCTTCTCCTTCCTTTGCAAGGAAGTGATAGGGTGAGCTATCCTTGAGAACCCTGCGATAAACCTTCTGTAATAACCAACTAAACCCATGAAGTACCTAACTTCTGTCACATTCTTTGGCACTGACCATCCTCTAATGGCCTCAATATTCTCAAGGTCTACAACTATCCCATCCTTCGAAATAATATGCCTCAGGTAATGGATTTGTTCCCGATAAAACGAGCACTTACTCAACTTGGCATACAATTGGTGGTCTCTTAACACCTGCAACACCATCCTCAAATGTTGTTCATGCTCTTCCTCTGACTTGGAATATTCTTTGAGTTTCCAAATGAGAATATCTTCATCTTTTGAACAATTAAACCTGTTTGAAAATAAAAATAAGCTAGGTATATTTCTTTTCTTTCTCAATGCAATTTTTAAATAAGAGAGTTTTCACAGACATATCATTTCACATATTATCCTATGTATTCCTTGTTATTCTGATAAATATAGTCAAAATAATGAAATTATTAGTCTATTGGCATGCTAATATTTCTTGCTACAATTAGTTCCATAATAAATAGAACATAGTATGCATTTTGTAACCATTCTCTATTGTAACAAATGATCCAGGGGATCAAATTTTGCTCAAAAATTCAAAGTGCTCGGAATCGCTTCAAATTGAACGGGAGTGTAGGCCTCATCGTTATGAACCCAATGCAACTCGTTTGGGTTCAAACAAACGTCAGGAGTGAGAGATATCACGTTCTATTCAAAATGACAAACAGGAAAAAAAAAGGATGCTGACTGTACAGTCCGTACGACTGCTGACGTGGCAGTCCATACGACACGTGGCAGGGCTAAGTGGCAGATAGTTGGCAGATGTGGACGAATGACATTGTAGCACATGGCAGTATTTGGTTGGTTGTACAGTGCCAGGTGGCCCAGTCATGGGTTGCCACGTGGCACCTTGTTATTGATTGCTTGTATAAAATATTATTGGAGTCCACCGGATTCGACCCCATGACCTCCACCCACATGCATAGTCTTTGCAAAGTCCGTGCCACCAATGCGCCACCATAGTAGTTATTACTATGTAATGGATTTGTATTTATTTAAGTTTGAGTTAATGTGTGGCTGGCACGGGGTCCGGGCTGGGGCTTAGCCCCAGCCCTCGGTCGTATAATACAATAACATATGACCATACCGTGGGTACCATGACCACCAGTTGGCGCACACACGATTTGGTTTTGTATATGGTTCAAACGATTTTTAAAACCAACAACCTGCCACTTGTCTCTTTTCTATTCGCCTTTGGGACGAAGCCCCGTTTGAGTTTGTGCGTGGTCACATGGGCCACACGACCATAGCCTTGGCAGTTAGGGGCTAGGTGTGCCTGTAACCATCCTACAGTTCGCACCGTTTGTGCGGTTGCGTCCAATGCTGAGTTTTAACACTTAAATATGCATGGGGGCTAGGTTGACCCAACAAGGGTGCAATTTGTCGATGCAGAGACAACACGTTTGAAGGGGGACTTCCAGGAAGCCTATCTTCTTCAATTTTTGGCCAAACGAGGTGCCGAAAAAGCCCAGCTAGGGGTTTTTGAAAGTTCTGGAGCCATTGGAGCCATCTATTTGGCATTAAGAGCATTGTAAAGCACATTTTTGAGCACTTTGAGCAAATAATACAAAAGATCCATTGGAAGCTGGACCAGGAGATGTAGCCCAAGAGAGGGGTGAACTCCTTTATCATTTGCTGTGTTATGTGTTTTATGTTCACTGTTTATTGCTGCTGTTTATATGATGAGTAATTTCTATAAAAGTTATGTTGCAAATTGATCCATTTGCGTTTAACACATAAATTAAATCTTGCAAATAATTTCAAGAATTCAAGTCTTCTTCATTTTTAGATCAAGTTGGTATCAGAGCATAGGTTTTTGAAGACTTGATTATTTGCAAGTGTTTTGTTTTTTGATTCTCACAAGGTTGAAACTCACAAGAGGAGAAGGTCAACTTGCAGAGCCAAGTTCTCATCCTTCAAGGAGGAAGCTTATATCATCACTGCAAGTTTTAAGGAGGCATTCACCAAGTATGGCTCATGAAGAGAGTCATGAACATATTCCTACAAAAGATGAAGATCTTAGAAAGGCTGTCATGGAAATGAGAGAAATGATGAAAATCTTGATGG
>JZKD02S0505186.1:247020-264238 GCA_000966675.3 Picea glauca | reverse complement strand
TTTTGGATTGCCTAAATCCATTATTTCTGATCGGGATTCTCGATTTGTTGGAAGTTTTTGGTCGAGTTTATGGGCACTCATGGACACCAAACTGAAAAAGAGAACAACTTTTCATTCGCAAACAGATGGTCAGACATAAGTGGTAAATAGAACAGTGGTGCATCTTCTTCGTGCTTATTGCAGCAAGCATCCTAAACACTCTTCAACTCAAACGTCGCCATTTGAAGCATGTTTTGGCTATTTTCCCAAATCTCCTTTAGATTTTATATTTGGGAAGGATATTTCTATTGATGGTCAATATGACATTGATAGGGCAGAAAATTTCATTGAACAAATTCAGTCGATACATCAGATGGTGCAAGAGCAGTTGGAAAAGAGTCAAGCCAAGTACAAGACGAGACATGAAAAGCATCGTGTTGATCACAGTTTCCGAGTTGGAGATGAAGTTTGACTTTACATCAGTAAGGAGAGGCTTAAATGAGAAGGTAAAAAATTGAAACCAATTCAATATGGTCCTTTCAAGATTATTGACAAGATTGGTAACAATGCCTTCCATTTAGATTTGCCTCCTTATATGCAAATGTATACAGTTGTTAATGTTGAGAATTTGAAATTGTATGAGCTTCCTTTGATTGATGATCAAGGAGAGCATGTTCAGATTCCTTCTATAGATGATTTTTACCCAGAATATCTTACATAACTGCATGAAGACACAATCCTTGACAGGAGAATGCGAACTTCAAAACGAGGGAATGTGGAGTATCTTCGAGTTGGTCTTAAAGGTAAAAATCCAAGCAAAGCCAAGTGGATTGAGGTTGGAAAGGTGAGGGATATATACCCTCATCTTCAGATAGATTGAAAATAGTCTTTTGGAGGTCCAAAAGCTTTCTAATGGGGAGGTGTGATCCCGGGGATCAAATTTTGCTCAAAAATTCAAAGTGCTCGGAATCACTTCAAATCAAATAGGAGCGTAGGCCTCCGTTACGAACCCAATGCAACTTGTTTGGGTTCAAACGAACGTCAGGAGTGAGAGATATCACGTTCTTTTCAAAATGACAAACAAACAAAAAAAGGGATACTGACTGTACAGTCCATACAGTCTGTACATCTGCTGACGTGGCAGTGCGTACGACACATGGCGGGGCTAAGTGGCAGACAGTTGACAGATGTGGACGAATGACATTGTGACACATGGAAGTATTTGGTTGGTTGTACGGTGCCACGTGGCCCATTCATGGGATGCCATGTGGCACCTTGTTATTGGTTGCTTGTATAAAATATTATTGGAGTCCACCGGATTCGACCCCATGACCTCCACCCACATGCATAGTCTTTGCAAAGTCCATGCCACCAATGCACCACCATAGTAGTTCTTACTATGTAATGGCTTTGTATTTATTTAAGTTTGATTTAATGTGTGGTTGGCGCGGGGCCCGGGCTAGGGCTTAGCCCCAACCCCCGGTCGTATAATACAATAACATATGACCATACCATGGGTACCACGACCACTGGTTGGCGCACGCGTGATTTGGTTTTGTATATGGTTCAAATGGTTTTTAAACCCAACGACCTGCCACACCTCTCTTTTCTATTCGCCTTTGGGACGGAGCCTCGTTTGAGTTTTCATGTGGTCACATGGGCCACACGACCATAGCCTTGGCGATTAGGGGCTAGGTGTGCTCGTAACCGTCCTACAGTTCGCATCGTTTATGCGGTTGCGTCCGGTGCTGAGTTTTAACGCTTAAATATGCATGGGGGGTAGGTTGAGCCAACAAGGGTGCAATTTGTTGATGCAAAGACAACACGTTTGAAGGGGGACTTCCAGGAAACCTATCTTCTTCAATTTTTGGCCAAACGAGGTGCCGAAAAATCCTAGCTAGGGGTTTTTGGACGTTCTGGAGCCATTGGAGCCATCTATTTGGCATTTTGAGCATTGAAAATCAAATTTTTGAGCACTTTGAGCAAATAATACAAAAGATCCATTGGAAGCTGGACCAGGAGCCCAAGAGAGCGGTGAACTCCTTTATCATTTGTTGTGTTATGTGTTTTATGTTCACTATTTATTGTTGCTGTTTATATGCATCTTTGATGAGTAATTTCTATAAAATTTGTGTTGCAAATTAATCCATTTGCATTTAACACATAAATTAAATCTTGTAAATAATTTCAAGAATTCAAGTCTTCTTCATTTTTAGATCAACAAACAATGTAGATTTTCAATCATTGAAAAAAAAAGATAAATAAATTAAGAGAACATATTGTTAGAATATAATGGATGTGCTCATTTAACCATAGACAATATCACTATTGTCACCCAACCATAGGCCGAAGCCACCCCCGAGCACCTTAGCCTTGATAAAGAATCATTCCAGAAGCAAACCCTAGATTGGATAGCCAAAAAAAGGTGGCACACCTTTCTCCAAGGATAGCACACCAAGAAAGAGTAACAAGAGTTGATCAAAGAGTCCAAACCATAACCAAGAGAGAGTCCAAGCCAAAACCGAAATCTTCTAGTTGCAACAGCTACAACAACAACTCTCCTCCAAACTTGCGCACAAACTGGCCAACTACAGTGTGCACAAGTGTTGCTTCTGCAGTTCTGAGAATACTGGCCAGAATGAAGACTGGCCTCCTGTATTTATACTATTTCTGGCAGACTGTCTGGGTCGAATTCTCCTTCTGGGTACTAATTCTTTAGTATATAACATTTCCTTTAGTTGACTTCTTCTCTTGGAGGCTAATAACCTAATACAAGTCATTCTCTTGAGCCGACTTGTCTTCTATGGTTATTAACCAACTAATTCGGGTTTCTTCTTGCTTCCCAAAATATTTTATTCTCGTCAGGTTTACAAGTGGAGGTAAATACCTCCCACAGCTACCATAATATCAACAGTCCCTTCTATCTAGGGAGGTATTGAAGTTAATGGTCTTCAGCAAAAACATACCATTCACCCAGTAGCATCAACATAGTCGTATAGATTATCTCATGATTAGATCATGAGCACCATCATCACTATTAGTGTCATCAACTGCATCATCTCTCGAAACCATACTCCATCTGAGTAATCAGACATGATGCTGGATAAGTTACTCACTTCATAGAGTGACATAAAAACCATTCTTCTACTTCAGACATGTGTCCTAGAAGAATAAATGTCTTGGACCATTTTTCGTCTGGGAAATCTCTGTCCATTGATCATTCATCTAGTTGATAATCATTTCCAACACTACTGATAGTATTCAAGGCAATCAGAACAATTTCATTAAATAGAACACAACTGTGTCTATCCATAGTAGTACATAACTACAATCCAATGGTACACTACCACACCAAGTAGCACACAGATACTTGATCAGTGACATATAGTCACAATTAGTGGAACACATCCACCACAATAGTATACATCTACTGTCCAGAGACATACATTCTCCATAAAAATCATATCATCTAATATCAATCTGCATAGAAAACATTGTTATGATATAAACTAAATCATCTGGTCCATTCTTCCACTCACATCTGTGAGATCTGGAAGGGCATCTTCCCTCAGAAGGTAAAACATCGATGATGAGCTATCTAGACTATTATTCTCAAGCAAGGAAGAATAACTTTCCTAATTTCTGAGCCTCGACCATTCACCTATCTGGGCCATTCCTCTAAAACTAAACAAAGTGCAACCCGTAGAGAATGAGTCTGCCCTAGGGAATGCCTGTCCCTGATTGATGAACCTGGACCATTCACCTATCTGGGCCATTCCTCCGGCACTAAACAAAGTGCAACCTGGAGAGAATGAATCTGCCCTAGGGAATGATTGTCTTGACCATTTCCTAAGGAAATCACTGTCCTGCACCAACCTCCAAAATGGACCATTCTTCGAAACTTCTCACAACTGTGAGCTTCGAAAGAATGATTGTCCGATGAGGCAGACCAGTCTTCTTGACCACTACTGAGAGTGACTGTCAAGAAGAGAGACTGTCCTAGACCATTCCCCCACACTAGCCACAAGGGGAATCATTGTCTATGGTACATCAACAATCCATCAAACCATTTTCATTACGAAAATGACCGTTCGATCGGGACCATTTTCCGAATTGGAAAATGCCTGTCCATCAAAAATATCAAACCACTTTCCAAACTGGAAAGGAACTACTCATCTTGGATCATTTTTCGAACTGAAAAATGAGTGTCCATAAATCAATAACACATCAGTGCTCCCTCCCAACCTGGGAGTCATCTCTTTATTTTTCAATATGTAAGTTGTCTCCACGAGCTCCAGCTTGAGTAAGAAAACTCTTTCATCTTGGATATAGGATTTATCAAAATATCTGCTTATATACTCATCCGTGGATATGTATATATTGGAGAACCATTTCTCTTTTCTGGACTTCATCACGGAGAATGTAATGCTTGATCTTAAATGTACTTCAGTGTTTCTGGAACACTGGTTTTCTGTGAAGGCTTCATATAGCCCTGATCAATATATTATATCATTGTTGGATTCAACTCTTTTGTTTCCTGCTAGCTCATAACATCGTGGCAAGGATCAAACTAGAACATATCCATGTGGCACTTCTTCTGTCATCATGAGGGTTTTTCATGGGCTAGCAATCCATCGTCTTGGACTTCTGAGTAACCATTCTGATTTTTATCATAGAAGGTTTTCAAAGTTCTATGAGAGGCTTTGCACCAAGTTATTTGAATCCATACAAAATCTTCTTCCATCTGCATACAAGGGTCTCTTTCTGGTATACCTCAAAGCCTTGAGGTTGCTCTACATACACTCTTTGTTCAATTATGCTAGAGAACAGTCTTTGCATTCATCTGATGTAAACTCCAACCCATGGATATTGCGGATGATATAATGGCTTATGTAGAGGTATGTCTGGTTTACTAGAACAAACAATCATCATAGTCTTCTCCCTCCATATGGGAGAACCTCTAGTTCTGGATCTCATAATTATTTCATTCATAAGTCTTCCATACACTATTCTTCATCACAACTTTTAGTTCCTCTGCTTGATTGATTTTAGTGAGTTCATATCAGGCTAGTAGTCTTGTGATTCTCGATACAATGCCTGGTTGTTCTGGCTTTTCTTTCTTTCTTGGAATCTTCATGTTTTTCCTCATGTTTCTCTTTAGCTCTTGGGTCCATGGATTTTTCTATAGATTCCATGACATGAAGATTCCAACTTATTTCTTTCATCATAGGATCATGGATGTGGATGGAAAATGAGGGATATTTTAAGGCTTCTTTTCGAAGAAGACTTCTTCTAAATTCAAACTTAACACGTACGACTTTTCATGGCTGATACCATGGATATATACTTCATCATATTCAATGGATCATAGGATTAGCTCCCTCCTAATCCTTGCTTCATGTATGAATGCATGCTCTTCTTTTGGAAATATATAATCGGCTCCCTCCATCTAACAGAGTCCACACTTTCGTCTGCATCCTTGTTTCCTTTTGCAAAGTGTCATAAGTATTTCTCCAATTTCCTCTTGATTGCTGACTTCTTTTTGTCTTTACTTCTTCTAGGTTTCTTCAATATCGATTCTGATTTCGGATTATCTTGCAGCTGTTACTTATGTAAAAAATTCCACATGAATTGTTACCAGGGGTTGTTGATGTACTTCATCCTTTCATGTGTATTGTCTGACTTGTAGTCATAGTGATAACAATCCTTATCTTGTTGTTCTTCCATAGGTGTAGTTTCTCTTGGAACATATTATCTTCTAAAAAATAGATATGCAAGATATGTATAGAAAACATGGTATGTACAAGAACTATGAAGAGTATTGTTACCTTGTTTTAGAAGTAGAAGTCTGTTTCATCCTGCTTAGTTTTCCTTGAGGGTTTCCTTTCTTTGGAAACTGATGCTTCATGTGTCTCCTTCCTTTTCTTTAGCTCGAGACAATGATTCTTGTAGTGACCATACTTTCGATTGTTGAAGCATTGTAATTCTGACATATCTTTCTCTTGATTTGGTTTCTTCCTTGAACCAAACTTCCTTTTGTTCTTGAAATTCTTGAATCTTAATGTGAAGGCTTGATCATCGTTTTTATTTTGGGGTTTCTCTTTTGCACTGATACTTGATTCTTCTTGTGCACAACAAGTCCAAAGTTCTTCAAATGTCAGATACTCCTTCCTTGTGTTCATTCTTGCGGAAAATGCATCCCATGTCTTGGGAAGACCATTGAGTACTATATTTACCAGTTCCTTCTCTGAAATGATCTCTTTAATGGCTTGTAGTTGATCTCTCAACTGATAGATTCTCACAAAGTATGATGTTATGCTGTCATCATCATTCATCTTCATGTCACAGAGCTCATTCTTCAGACTCATTACCTGTCCAATGTTTCTGATCGAGAAGAGGTTTATTAGGGCATCATACATCTTCTTAGATGAGTCAAGATGGGAGATGTAGGGTATCAAGTGGTCTTTTATAGATTCCACTATGATACTCATGGCATTGATGTCACTGTCTTTGAACTTCTCCAAAACTGCAACGTTTTGAGGTTCCTTCTCTTTTCCTTCTTCAAACACTGGTTCAACGATCTTTCCTTTCACGATATCCAACACTTTATTCTTGGCAAGGATGAGATCAATCCTTGTCTTCCATGCTCTTAAGTTAGAAGCCCCTTCTAACTTATTTTCTGACTTCATGGAGTAAGTCATGGCTGCTTTGACTTGGTCAACCCTAGATTTGACCAAAAACTCAAACTTGATGTCTTAGCTTGCTGAGAGTACCAAAAGATGCATTAGGCTAGGGCGCACTAGGCTATCCAAGAATTAGGTCAATCTCTTCACTTAAGGTGCCTCAATGAGAGGGTTAGGGTTTCATTGCTGCAACTGCAACTGCAACTGAGAAAATACTCCCAATCTATCTTCTAGTGGTTAGACTGTCCAAAGATAGTTTGGGCCCATAACCTGTTAGAATATAATGGATGTGCTCATTTAACCATAGAAAATATCACTATTGTCACCCAACCATAGGCCGAAGCCACCCCCGAGCACCTTAACCTTGATAAAGAATCATTCCAGATGCACACCCTAGATTGGATAGCCAAACAAAGGTGGCACACCTTTCTCCAAGGATAACGCACCAAACAAGAGTAACAAGAACTGATCAAAGAGTCCAAACCATAACCAAGAGAGAGTCCAAGCGAAAACCAAAATCTTCTAGTTGCAGCAGCTGCAAAAACAACTCTCCTCGAAACTTGTGCACAAACTGGCCAACTGTAGTGCGCACAAGTGATGCTTCTATAGTTCTGAGAATACTGTCCAGAATGAAGATTGGCCTCCTCTATTTATACTATTTCTGGCAGACTGTCTGGGCCGACTTCTCTTTCTGGGTACTAATTCTTTAGTATATAACATTTCCTTTAGCCGACTTCTTCTCTTGGAGGCTAATAAACTAATACAAGTCATTCTCTTGAGTCGACTTGTCTTCTATGGTTATTAACCAACTAATTAGGGTTTCTTCTTTCTTCCCAGAATATTCTATTCTCGTCAGGTTTACACGTGGAGGTAAATACCTCCCACAACTACCATAATATCAACACATATATGAACCTGCTTCAATAAATGGGAAACGAACAGAGTAGAAAACCAGTTCATCCCAACCATAGACACAAACAACCAAATCTACTTGTCCTTTTCACCCCCGAGCCTAAATCATTATTCCACGGGGACTGAAAACTGCATAACCTTTCTAATATTTCTTTGAGTTTTGTTCTTCACAGAACCATCAAACTCATTTCTTCACAAGTACTTAGCAATGTCCTACCTCATAACATACTTGTATTTAATAGATTTGCCTAGGTATTTCCAAGTTGGGGTCATCCCTTACCCTAGAGAATCTTCTTGGCATACTATTATGCTAGCTTGTTCCCTCACATCCCACATATTCAGGAGTAGGGTTCCACTTGTCCCATGGACAATAATTCACTATGGTGGTTTTTATCCTTTTCACTTACCCATGGAATAATGATTTACTCATTGTAACTAGATTCTCTAATTAGTTTGTTTCTTGTTAATTAAATAAATTAAAAATAAAAGTTACAAAAATATTCCTCATCAATGTTTATGATGACATAGTTCCACATAAGTATTTTTTCAATAACTTTCACAATATCAATTTTGATATAAACTAACAAGAAATTAAAAGTTTTAATCTGTGAACTGAGGGGCATTACAATACCCATACTATGTTGTAGGCTACATACGAGTCACACTCTTACTATGAGAAAATCAATTGTATAGTTAGACAATTGTTAACATTCTTTAACACTTATTCATTTTGGCATACACCATAAAACATGCTAAACACAAGAGACACAAATATAGTGCAGGTTACATGAGCAGTGCCTAATACTTGGCTTCATTTATCGTATTGAGAAAAAAACCAATACATTAAAGAGAGGGAACTATTGTCCAATTTATATAGATGGATAGAGTCTCACGACTCTACCCCATACAAAAGAACTATCTAGACTTGCAGATTCATCACACCAAGACTTCCTCCATTGCTCCTCCCTGCCTCAGCCTATGGTGTGCCCCACTTGTGCACCCAGCTTCAAAATAACTCATGTCTCTTACTTTTTTTACCTCTCTATGCCTTTAATTGTGTGTATTGTGCTCTTATATGGACTTCAAGGGTCACCATCATGAATCGTCACATCCTTTGTGTGTGTTGCGTCCCTTCACGAATCATCACACTCAAACAAATGGTTGCACCCCTTCGTGGACCCAATGTGCCCAAACAAGCCCGTCCTCCCATCAACCATCACATTTATTGGATTGACGTGCTGCCTTCCTTGTGATCTTCCTTGTGTCGTAAGTGCGTGTTGTGCTATTACATGGACTTCAAGGGTCACCATCATGAATCGTCACATCCCTTGTGTGTGTTGCATCCCTTTGTGAATTGCCACACTCAAGCGAACCGTTGCACCCCTTTGTGGACCCAATGTGCCCAAACGAGCCCATCCTCCCATCAACCGTCACATATCTTGGATCAACGTGCACCTTTCCTTGTGCTCTTCCTTCTGTCGATTGTCGTGACTCTTCGTGGGTGTGTTGATGGGGTCATCCAACTTCTTCGGTGTGCCCATGATGCCAAGGGCATATGTGTCCACTCCTTGGGAATGCTCCCAAGTTTCCCCATCCTTTCCCAAACACAACCCAATTCCCCATCGTCCATCACAAGGGAAGAAGGGTGTTTTCCCCCTTGGTTTCACACACCACCATCATGCCCCAAGGTGCTCCTACCCATGCCCATAAGACAAGTTCTTTCCCAACCGATCACATCCTCTTTATGCTCTTTTCCTAACTGGTCATCGAATATGCCCAAGGAGCACGTGTGCTCGATGGGTGCCATGGAAGGCATTACAATTATCTGAATGAATTTTTGTTAGAATTTATTTTTATAATTTTTTGGGTATGCCTACTCTTTCAAAAACAATGCTCTCTTATTGCTTTCTATATTTCCACATTTCACCTATGCGATACAAAATGTGGAGTGCGAGTGGTGTTCTCTCTACTCACCATGAGAAACTTGATTTCTACATTCCGCAAATCGCATGCATAGATGTAGAGTGTGGAGACTTCCTACTGTAACAAACCCCGTCATTACAACATAAACGATGCGAACAAGTACACTTTATTTTTATTTTTATTATTATTATTATTTTTAAATGCAAGGAAAGTAACGTCATTAATACAATCAAGCATCACAACTCGACGACGAACACAACATGCAAATCACACATCACGTAAATATAACGATCTAACCTACTAATACATCAAGCAGCTTGAAACAAAAACACACAGTCAACCACAAGGAATGAAATGACTAAGCTTAAAGACCACATCAAGATCAACTAGACGCAACCTGCAACGAAAGCGAAACATGAAATAGAACCTTCACGACAAGAGAGAAACATAATCATAATCATGCGATTACAGAACAATCACCATACACCAATTCCAAATTCTTCATCATCAGGTAGCTCATGACCCAAGTCCAGGTTATCATACGCATTTATCGATCAGTGCACACAATGATCCAGTCACCAAGAGTCATGCTGCCACATTGCGTAGGCGTGATAGTAACCAAGGTGCATCATAACAAATCTAGACCTTCATCCAAGGTAGAAATCCATCATGCCATAAGACCCGACTTAAACTGTCAACAATATACGAAGACTATACCCAAGCACCCAATTAACAAGCCAAACAAGACGCAAGGTGACTACAACCAACATTTAAATTGCGTAAACCTCTAGCTATATTTCTTGATTCATGATGAGGCAATTCTTATGTGGTTCTAATTATTTGCGTAATGGTCTGGATGGGTCTCATTAACAAATTTTTCTACCATAGACTAACGTAAGCTCATAGTAACTGACCCAAAATCTATTATTACAATTGTACAAAAACTTCAAGTAACATTATACCTCTCCATTCGAAAGGGGGTTTGTCTATCAATGAACTAAACCTTTTTCGTTCTACAGTTCCATATTAAAACATGAACCCATAAACCTTGGCATACAAAATTCACCATCTATTTATATTTAACATAAAAGACTAGTCAATTTTAAAATCAATCAATAAACCCTTTTAATTTCTTTTTAAAAAACTACCCCTTGCAACATTATGAAGAACAAAACATTTCTAAATAATAAAGGATCCTCACAAATCAACACACCTAGTTTTAAATGATATTATAACGTTGGAACTTATTGTAATAATTTGATCTTTAAATACAATATGGACAAAAAGGGAGGTAAGGAAAAATTGGGAAATAATAACACCACCAAAGAGGGGGTTTCATACATGAAATATTTTTATTAGAATCTTGTAGAAGAACAGTCTGGTTGTCAAAAATCAGTCAACAAATAGATAACCAAATGACAGTCTAAAGAGGAATACGATTAGAATTTTCTAAACAAGGATTATTAATGTTATTATATTTTTCCGAACACTTAAGGAAATGCAACCATTAGAAAGGATTTAAAAAGGGGGCTAGCTGATCCTGTCATAAATTATTAAAGGAGCGCGATCAAAAGGTTATGAATTTTAGGTTAGTTTCTAAATTAATAAGTGAGATTCTTATTCTGTCATAAAATGAATTTAATTAACCGATCCAGAGAAAAAGGGAAAGCAGGTACGTTGGATGTTGAATGCACCAACTGTCGAGATAAACACTACCCTAACCATAGAGGATAACACGCTACAGATTGGGGAACAACGTGGGTAAGTGCATGCACTAGGGGATCTGAGAAAGAACCTAGGACTAGCAAAAATTAACTACACTGACTGTATCAATTTAAAACTGACATAATCATTTCATCTGTCAAATTAAACTCGACCGGGATCTCAGTCATATAAATAGAATGAAATCACAGAAGGGAATCCTAGGCTCGCGCAACCACCAAATTCCCTGAGCATGACTATTATAGCATGGAGGGAGGGGTGACTGGAAACCACTTAGAGACTACCAAAACATTTAACAAAATTTGGGAGCAAGAAACGCTAAGGCAATCCGCCAACACAAAAACGAGATGCTTACCACTACCCTCAAGACCAAAGGAAAATCGCTAAATGCAAGTTGTAACAATAGGTTGACTTACCACTTCCCGCAGGCCCAATGAAACGTGGTGCAATCCCACAATGAATATGTTACAGATTCCTCTCAGTAACAGAGAACAAGGAAAAGTACTATGGAAGAAGGGACTAGACAAGGAACCCACCAGAAATCACAGTATCCACAGGGATCTCATCGCAGGTGGTGAAGGGGTAGTTCTACAGTCGGTTACCTTTCGACGGTGAACCCCTATTGTTCTTTAATACCTTTCCAAATACAACACACAAGTAACGAGGAGTCAAAAGGTGGAATTCCACGGGATGGAAGTGATAACCAACTACGATCTCGTAAAGGTTGGGATGGATCACTAAGAATGAAGGTTGGATAAGTTCACTACAACGGTCGAAGGAACTAGAATCTCCCATGCTGGAGATTAAAACCATGGGCATAACATAGTTCTCCATAAGAGCTACAAGGTTAAAATATGTACAGGAAAAGGAAAAATAAAATATAGAGATTATTCAAGAGATTGTGCGAAAAATAAAATACAGGTCAATAATCCAATGGACCAATTATCGCCGTGCTAAGGAAAATAACATAGGTAATAATATTCAAAGGACACACAGGAAGAATAAACCATAGTAAAATATTATTCAATTAGACATTTATTGCAGCGCTATAAGAATGAGTAAAATATAGGTAAATAAATTAAAATGGTGTTTTGTTGCAGCGCTACTGGAAACAATTTTATTCAACGAAAACTACTTTGGGCGAAACATGAAGCATACCATTAAACATAACACATATCATATAGATCAAAATATTATAAAACAACCTATGTATATTGACGTTCAAGGGCATGGAAACGACGATGAGAATGATTCTACCATCTGAATTACATTTCACAATTGTGGTCCAAAATTCATCTTCAACATTCACCATTATAGATATTCATGTACAGAAATTAAACTAATATTTTAAATGCAATTTACACATACGTAAATTCACCATGGTGGATATTCCTATATAGAAAACTAACTACCTTTTCAATACAAAATTTACACATGTGTACCATAGCCAATGGCAAAGAACCATAAGCGGTTGTCCCGTGCTTGTGCTCCGTCCACGTCCTGCTTGTTCTCCGTCCAAGTCCTGATTTCCAACCACTGAGACGTCACTGATGCCTCCCAGCCAACACTAGGGGTTCTCTTCTTCCCCTTGAGCTTCCCGAGACGCAAAGGGGCCACACACACAATACCAGAGAATTCTAGATCCCAACTTGCCTCGCAAGATCGAGCTACCACTCGTTATCTGAGATGGGTATCCCAACTCCCACAAGAAAAATTCAGTCAATAAAAATTCCGGCATCGTAACCTTACGCATACCAGACGTGATCCATACTCCTCCTCCACCATCCTTTTTATAGAGTTTTCTTAGTGATTAGTTTCCCAAACCCTCATTAGATTCCTTTTATTAAATTTAATTAGGATAAACCTCCCCCATACACATGTCACCCGATCCCTTAGTTGCACCAGAAAATCAATTTATTAATTAATTAAATTTGCCTATTTACCTCACCCACCTAAAAGCATTCCTAAAAATGCTCCTCGATTTCCCTTTATTCCCTTACCTTTCTTAAATGGCTGACACCCTTCTTGAAACCTAGTTGAGTTCACAATTAGACGGTTCCAAAGAATAGATTCCCTACTATGTTAGACATTCCCCTTTTCCTTAAGTTTCCCCTTTTCTTCTAAGTTCAGATTTAGCAAGTTTAGATATAACAATAATTTACCCTTTTAATAAATTAATCCTTCATTAAAATTTTACTTTAATTATTAATGTTTGAAATTTCTTTACCCCCTTCTTGTTACATGTCTATTTAGTTTTTTTGGTTCACATGTTCTACTTAGACCTAGGTTTTAAATTCACTAGGCTTGGTGACAGTTCTTAAGGGAAAAATTTGTTATTAAACTTTACTCATACCATCATTCATTTTAAGGCCGACCAGGTCCTAAGGAGTTATAGTTTCTAGGTACTAGGTTTATTAACTTTACCCTAGTTAAAATCACGACGTGCCCTTCAAGACGCACTACGTGTTCCAAGGGTGCCACTCGCATTCCTGTTTTATTTGCACGACGTGCCCTTCAAGACGCACTACGCACTCCAAGGGTGCCACTCGCCTTTTTACTGATTTTGGTAGACGTCAAACCCCTGGAGTCAATATTCCTTTAGGTGACCTTGTGGAAGACTAAGGGCCTCTAAGGAATAAGGTCCTTGATTTATTGCATGCCCCTTAGAATCATCGTGAGCGACTGTCATAGTCTGCCCTCACGGAATCATGGATCTTTCGAACTAGGTAATCATTGACCTACAGTTCGATCCACGACGAGAGTGCTAGTAGGATGTGGCAGGGCTACTGCCACACCTCTCCCTCAATGTCTCTGGTTGTCGTGTGTGACCCTTTTACTCCTAATGTGAGTCTGGTTAGCAAGATATCGTCAGCCTGCATCCATCAACGAAATGTGTCAACGATAACAATCAACATCATAATATTTAGTCATATGTCACATCTGTAATATAAAAAACATTCAAATCATAACAGTCCACTCCCTGACATGATCTGAAGTCCAAGGAGATCCATTGATTCCATCAACATCCTCTAACGTTCAGAGTCCTGCACATTGAGGAGAAACAATCAATAACACCTGTCGATATAAATATAGCAAAATGACATAAAATCAAATCCACAACATCTCATAATCATAATCAAAACAACCAATCATATAATGAACCGGATCACTTGCACACAAGTTTCCTCAAAGAATAAGTCCAATCAGGTGTGTGCAAGAGAGGGATGTTACATACACCCCCTCTTTTTTTAAACATTGTCCTGAAGTTTCACAGTATATAAGTGAAGAAATAAAATATTTCATAATATCTATATGTCTAGCTATCAAACAAAAATGGAAACCGCTGACGCATATCATATGCGTCCTCCCACGTCACCGAGTGCAGACTATAGTTGTCCCACTGGACCTTGACCTGATCTACTGTTTGACACTGTAGTTGTCGAATGTGATGCCAAAATGCAGATTGGATCCTCCATGATCCCACCCTTGTCTGATACAAGGACATATTTTAGAAGCACGATGCCAACAGATTCACACTCTATTTGGAGGAGGTGGAAGCGAGGAAGAAGAAAATAGTGTCGGAGCTTTGATTCCCCATGAAATTATCGAGCAAGCGCTCTAGTCAAATGATTTTGCAGTTGCACTAGTTGCGGAATTGCAGTGGAAGCGAATGGTGGAAGACATGAAGAAAGAAGGAAAAATTTCTTATAACTTGGTGGTCTATGATGTTTCAGGCAACGTGATGGGAAATCCCATGGAGGTCTGCATAGCACTTGGAATTTTTGTCTCCGAGATCAGTGAGGAGCCATGGAAAGACCATGTTATGACCTTCAACGAAAGTCCTGAACTACATTTGGTGATAGGGAATTCGCTCGTCGAAAAGCATGCACTCACACAGAGCATGAATTGGGGAATGAATACCGATTTCCAAAAGGTGTTCGATGTGATATTGAAGATGGCAGCGAAATGTAGACTAGCGTCGAAGAAGATGATAAAGCAACTGTTGGTTTTTAGTGATATGGAATTCGACCAATCTTCTTCAAATCCATGGAAAACAGATTACATGGTGATCAAGAATAAGTTTAGAGACAAGGGATATAGAGTGCCTCCGAGGATCGTGTTCTAGAACTTGAGAGATTCATGAAGCACACCAGTTTTGAAGGAGGAAGAGGGTGTGGCAATGGTGAGCGGTTTCTCCAAGAACCAGCTGAAATTGTTCCTGGAGAACAACAGAGACATACATCCGATGATGATGATGAACAAAGAGATTGAGGGGAAATTGTTTGAATGACTCCTAATCATTGATTAGGAGTGGCCATTCATGTGAATATTGAGTTCGTTTTTGATGATGTCTGTCAGATTAGAGTTGTTTGGTGGAGATAATGTCTTGCTTGAAGACCTTTCCACTTTCTAACATAATGTTATAACAGCTTTAGATCTGTTCACCATGGGATTATATAAAAAAATTTGATCTGTCCACCATCTATGTGTTGATGTAATATTATTCTTATTCTTATCTAAGGCCATATTATAATTGAAAAGTGTGGTCTTGAAAGGCCAAAATGTAATTCCTTAGGTTGGAGAAGTATCATGATGTTTACCTATTTCTTTTATCATTATTTAACTTTGTATTGGCTATAATACATACACTTTGTATTATAGCTTTGGCGGTTATAACTTTCTATCCTTTATGTTAAAAGGTTTTATTCTTAAGTATATTCAATGCTATAACTATATAGTGGGGTGTTAGTGGATCGAATCCACAAACCGTCATTGATAGTTATATAACCATATAATATACCCAAACATGATAGAATAAAACCTCATTTATTATGTAATCTGGTCCCACCCATGGCTTTGGGTCTTAGGGTCTTCACGAGGTGTTTATGTATTGTTTAAATTACATGCAAATGCCACTTGTTAATGCATGCACATACATCAAGTCATATATTAATTGCACCATTCTAACACAACATTAAATACTTGTTTAACCACCATTTAAACTTGGATGACACCAATGCAAGGGTTAAGGAAATCAATGAGATGAGATCTTGGCCAAGCCACGTCTTGGCACCATTACTCTCCTAGCTGCCTCACCCTACCAATACCATCAAGACTTTAATTACCGCATGGGAAACCAAGACCACTATCTGTCTCTTGTTCAATGCATTGATTCGATTAGATTGAGCGTAGAGAAAAGTGCTCCTTTATCTCTCTAGTCTTAAGGTTTATTCGTTAATCTCTTACAGTTGCAAAACATTTCATGCCTGATCTAGAACGATTTCCATAGTTTCAAAGGTAATAATATATTCCAAAGTTTCTGTAGATGGCTAGATTAAAACATATATGTATCATCTTGCTGCTTATTTCCATTAACTAAAAAATCGATTTAATGTTGTGGTTTTTCCACGGGGATTCTATGAGTTTTGTATGGATGACTTGGCAATAATTCAAACAGTACTCATCGATGAATGACTTTCTTACCAAGGTAAACGGGTAATGTTTTGTGTTTCAAAACCTTTGGTTTTCCTCATGTATCATTACACTTTTATTTCAAATTCGCTATAACTTGTTTTTATAGTTTTCATACAGGGTAAGATGACTCCCTTTGGAGCGTGTGTAATACCCCAAGGACGAGCCCCAGTTGTACCTATGTATTGTAAACATGTTTTGTATAGGCTGCTGAGCCGAGCAATTGTAAGTTGGTATGCTTATGTGCAAGTAGGCCTGAGAGCCTAGGTATTAAAGGCCAGGAGCTTGTTTTGTACATGTAATTATGCACTTTGTTAATATAAAAACATCGTTGTGTGTAGACCGACTGTTGCGCCTCTTTCATCACCTTAGTGAGAAAAATAGAGGTGCTTGCAAGCTCAGTTGGGTTTGATGAGCAGGACAGCTACAAGGAAAAGGGTTAGAAAAAGAAATATAAAACAACAACTAAGAATTAAACTAAGAAATAAAACAACAACTAAATTTATAAACATAGGGACATAAGGACA
>JZKD02S0505186.1:222154-232897 GCA_000966675.3 Picea glauca | reverse complement strand
GCAATGATGCAAGTATACTCTTGGCAAGGATAGAAGAGTCCTCAAGAGAATAATGACAACATAACTTTGCTATGAAATTCCTTGAAAAATGAAGTGTATCCATGGCCTTTTTATAACATTCCTTTGAGCTATTGTTCAACTGGTTTGTAGTGTGTAAAGAGGCTAATTAGGGCATTTCTAGGTCTTTGACCAACCATCCAGTCGAATCCAGTCTATATTTGAGTGTCAAATCAACTTGGAAGCTGAACCAGAAGTGGGTGGGAGGCCGACCACTCTCATAAATGCGTTGTTTCTCAGGTGCATGGATTTTTGCGACAACAGTCGCGCATCGTGCACATGTGCACCAATCTTGCGTTTTTGTTTCACGCATGTGCATGCGCGCCTAGTGTCTTCATAGTGCCCTTCAATTTTTCACTATTTTGTATAGTTTTTGACCCTTTGTGAATGCTTTTGTGTTAATTCAGGTCCATGGATGTCCTCATAACTGTTTGACGATGTTGAATTCTTGCAACCATTTGTGGATGAAATTTCAGTGATAACACTGACCACGAAGAAAGAGTGATGGGGGACAAAGTTTGGGCCTAGGGGATAAGCTAGGGGGGCTTACCTCTAAAGGGGATAATAATTTGTTATTATTTCCTAAAAGGCTAAGGTGGTCAATTGACCAAGTGTTGTCCTAAGTTCCTGGAAAGGGAACATATGCAAAATGGAGTGCATGCAGCTCTAGGAAGACAAGTGTCGACCTAGGCGCATGCAGTTAAAGCTGAAAAAGTCAGCCATGTTGGGGGTTATCTCTCTCATTCTATCATCCTCTGCTTGAGTTTGCTGGGATTTGAGGCATCTGAACCATTTTTCCTCCGCGTCTGCCTCTATATACCAATGCACAGTGAAGGAAAACCTCATAGGAAGGTTGTTCTCTGTCCATTATCCCATCCTCCGTCTGAACCTAGTGAGAACCCTTGGACTGAGCCATGTATTCTGTGAAACCCGAGCACGCTGTGTTTGTCTGTGCCATGTGTGTCATAACTCTTAACTGTTGTGGCCATGCAGTTCCTCGACTGAGTGTGGTTTGTTGCCGTCATATGTTCCTTGTTGAGCCTTGCTGTTGTCCTCCTTGTGATGGAACATAATTGAAGAAGAAGGTTGTTAGGCCTGTGTGCAACACTCTCTCCAAGTGAGGGAGGTGGTTGTGGTTGAAGAGGCAGGTTGTCAGGCCTGTGGGAAACTCTCTCCAGGTGAGAGAGTGTTCTATGGAAGTGAGTTCTCCTGGAAGGGGTCCCATAGCTGCTATAGAGCTCTGAGAATTCTGGTTTGGCCTGTTGCTGAAGCCCAAGGCAAGGGAGGTGAAGCAGCCGATGGACTATGTGACAGTGAAGGTGTATACTCTCGAGGTTGGAAAAACATGTGGGGAATGAGAGTCTGTGAGCAGTGGGCATAAGTGGCTCTTGGGAGAGAATCCTTCCTCTTTAACTGTGTGACTTCCCTATTGACCTTGCCTAGCCTAGGATTTCCTTGCCCTGGGTGGAGCTTAGTCCCAGCTTAGGGGTGACCCACTGCTGAGCGTGATGAGCAGCGTGGTCTATGGCTGGGGGGTTCGTGGAAGTTCTGGACGCAGTTGGTGGTGTTATTCCAGTTGAAAGATAAGTATCATTTATGTGCTTAATTTAATGTTATGCATGCCTATGATGCTTGAATGTTATAATGTATTCCGTTGCGTATATGAATTACTGTTTATTACATTTGAATCTGTATGGTAGCAGAAACTCTGTGTTATGTGTTTTATTTCGATTAAAATGCATGTTATATATTTATATGTGAATGTTCTACATGGTAGCATTACTCGGTTTCTGGAGGGTCGAGGATGTTACAAATTGGTATCAGAGCATGGTTACAACACTAAGCCTGGATGGGCTATGTTAGTGGAAGTTGAAGCAAGAGTTTCGAAAGGAGTTGTTTTCAAAATGGACAAAAATCATGTTCTGACCCATGGTTTCAACGTCGAACCTGGATGGGCTTGATAAGGGAACTCTGGACCCAAGGTTTCAAGTGGAAATTGTGTCTAGAGGAACCAATTTCGAACCTCAGAATGTTTCTGAGTGCTAAGAGGTTACTTTGGCCATGTTATGAAGCTCATGAGGTGTAGCGGTATCGTAAAACCATGACATAAGTGGTGTTGGACCGCGGAGTAATGTGGACCTTAGGATCTGTTCAGGATAAGGAGAATCCTTCACGACCATCACATCTGGTAATGTTGCGAGGCAGTTAGCCGTGAATTCCTTTGGAAATATGCATAGTAAGAGAGTCTGTTCTGTGTCGTAGGATCTGTTCGGAAGGAAGGGAAATCCCTTACGACCGTTAGATCCGGGGAAGGTGCAGAGGAGTTAAATCGGAAGCCTTTCGAACTTTGCGACTTCAGTGATGTCTGATGCCAGAAACAAGAGAAGGGCTGAAGCCTGAAGCTCCGAAGTGGATCTACACCGTAGATCTGGAGAGTAGAGCTCGACCGTTGGATCAAGCCAATTTTAAAAGGTCAAACGCAGTAGTGTAGGGAGAAAGCTCTCGAAGAGCCGAAGTAGTGAGTCATGATGATGTCACTTGGATTGACATGGACACATGGGTTGTGTGCCACGTATAAGTGGGTTTCGAACCCATGTAAGATTGAAATTCCATATGGAATGTGACATGTGACATCCATCTGATTGGGCCACGATTCAGCCGCTAGTATTCCACCACGTGGCACTCCGTATGAGCATGGTTAGTGGGACCCGAGGTTACATAACATAGTTAAAGGTCGAAGGACCCACACTGGCGTTGATCATGATACATCAAGATCGACAACCAAGAGGCATTGCGGGGATCCAAGTTGCACGAGAGTTAATTCTCCAAGGTGGTCCTGCAATCCAAACCCTGATTTCACCGAGGGGTTATGTGTTAGTGTCAGAAGAATTGCAGGATGAAAGGCGGGTTACTCCAAATCGTTGTTACATGCCACCACAATTGAAAGAGTTCTTAACAATGTGACGTAATGACGTCACCATAGGTGATTAGGAATGTTCAGAGATTAATGATTTGGGATGCCTGGATGTGAAATCCTCCGATGTCTCAAAGCTTCGAAGTTATGGAACTCAGATTCCTGAGGTTCCATAGTGAGTGTCATCCGTCAGATGTTAGGTAGACGTGGACTGATGATTTTCCCTAATTCGTGAGTTCGGTAATCTGGAACTCCGAGAGATTGTTGTGTGGTGCTTTGAAAACTTCCGAAGCTGAAGGCCCAAGTAAGCACCTAGTGATCTAGCGGTTTGTCATGGCCCGTGACCACATGGATTGGGGACTGAGAAAAGGGGATAGTGCCCGAAAATTATTACAGAGAAAAGAAGAGCTCGGAAAGAAAATGAAATCTAAATGTTTTCTTAAATTAGATTGGTTTATGAATGCTATGGGATTTGTTAAGGAATGATGGCCTGACAAATTCCGGTTGACTGCACGTTGTGTTTGTGGAGTTCAGTGAGTGTCAGAAACAAATCGAATTTTCACAGAGTGTTTAGGAGACACTCACAGAGATAATAGAAAATAAGTTTTTTCTGCATATAGTGTGTTCATGTATTTGTGTTCATTATTATGTTTCTATATGTTGTTCATGGTTTGAATGCGTAAACTGGTGAAGTATTGAATAAGTTTCAATTGTTTCTCTTCTTTGAGTTTTCGAGTGCAAGGAGTGCGTTGAAAGAAGTAAGTTAACCTCAGAGAAGCTCAGGAGAGATACCGTTGAACCTTCATCAGCAAAAGTGAAAGAAGTGCACAAGAAGAACTTTGTGTTGAGTTCAGAGACAGATAGAGTCACTTAGAACTCTATAGGGTTATTCTAGGCAGGCATCGAGTGAGTGCAAGTGTGTAAAGAGAGAACTCTTTTCCGAGTTCAGGGAGAAGAGTATCAGAGGAAGATACTCACAGAGTTGTTGAACACTCTGTAGAAAATGCTCAACAAGGTGTGCTTTGAGCATAAGGTTGCCAAGAGGGCACGAAGTTTTACTTTGAAAGGAAACAGAAGGGTCGAGACCCTTAGGAGACTAAGTAAACCGAAAATCTTAGAAGAGATAATGCAAGGAGTGCGTGGGAGACAAACTCATTCTAAGTCCTAAATTTTAGAAGAGATAACGCTTATGGGAGCAAAGACGATATCCAGGAGGCAGACTCACAGGAGAAAGGTCAAAGGCCGAAGCCTTTGAACACTGACAAAATCTTCCAAGGTGGAAGAAGTCAAAATCTTAGGAGAAGGAGCGACAACAACCGTCATATTGGTTGTGGGGAGGATCCTGGACCGTTAGATCAATGTTCAACAGAACAAAGGAAGCACAGAGGAGAGGAACGATGTCTGAGCGTGAAGGACAAACAACTGTTGGATTCAGAGGTAAGTGCACGAGACTTAACCCTTGTGTGCGCAGGAGAAGTGGACTTGTCAAAGTTCTGAAGTCCTTAATTGATTTGGGACCGTCCATCGTCAAGGAGGATAGGTGGTGTAAGATCCACAACTTCGAAAATTTGTGGACAAGGAGGAGGAGAAACAACCGAAGTAAATCTTGGTCATTGATTTGAAAGTGGACGCGTGGCACCAGATTTGTAACTTTGGGTATAGAGCACTCTGGAGGAAAGAAGAGGATGAAAGTGTTGAAGCCCTGAAGGATATCTCAATCATTGATCGAGGAGGAGGTCGAAGGACCATTGATATAGTCTTGGTCTGAAAGAGCTGAAATCTCGAAGAGAATTAGGGCCGTTGATTTGGAGAGGACGCGTGGCAGAAGATCTATCACTCCGGGGAAATTCACTCCGAAGATTTGTGTGATAACTCTCGAAGGTCAGAGAGCCAGAGTTCATCAGAACCATTCGATTGTTGAGGACATGTGTCATTAGATCTTCCAATTTGAAATATTTTCATACGAGGAAAAGAAGATAGTTGAGAGTTGAAACTCCCAAGGGTCGGAGAGCCAGAATCAACTGTAGCCGTTGATTTGGAAGGGAGCTACGTGTCGATAGATCGTGTAGATATGGGATTGCATGTGGAAGGAGGAAAGAAGGTATAAAAGGGGAGATAGATAGCAGCTGTTGATTGTAGATCATATCCAAGGGATTGGAGGTTGACGGATGAGCTGGATTGCATGGCTAGAACTTGCTCGAATGTTAAAAATCTGAGAGTGGGCTACAATTTATACCACAGTTTCAACAAAGTGATGCGTGGAAGCTGGAGCTGTATAGCGGGGAGAAAAGCGGTTTGGCCTAAAACCACTCTTGCCCACGCCCGCAATCACAGTTTTCCATGAGGTCATATCCAAGGATCATATGAAGGAAGGGGCTAATGAAAAAGGAGCCAGCGCCTGAAACTCAACATTTCAGAAGCGCACAGACAAAGGGCGCGGGTATCATAGGATATATGCCTAAAGGAGAAAAGGGGGCCTGTGTATAATTGTTTTGGGTTCAATCACAAGCCCGAAGAGTCAATTCGACTTAGAAGATCGAAAGATCCTTTGACCGGGAGGTCAACAGACCCCGCTGAGGTAGGGGCACTGCGTTGAAGTCGAAAGTGTCCAGGGAAGAAATAGTCATGTACAGTGACTACAATGAGAGCATAAGAAGATCCAGGAATCCAGGAAGAATTCTAGACTTCTAGGATTAACAAGGAAAATTTTTATAGGGAGAAAGAAGTTACTGCAATTTCTCTGGTAGCAAGTTTATTACGGCTTGTTGGGTTAGCCAAAGGAAATAATGTTTGCATGTTTGCAAGTGTTGTTGGTGATGTTGTTGCATAAGGAGGGAAGAAAAAAATAGCTGAAGTGTTGGTTATAAGTTTGATAAAACAAGCATGAAAGCTTCTATTGCCATCAGACATTCAGGTAGTATAAAATTTATTAATGGCAGTCATGTAGGTATGAGTTTTTATTACTATTTTTGCATAATTGCTGAAAGGAAATTTAGGTAAGAATTTCCTTAGGCAGAGTCATTTTATAAAATCACATGATTATATTATTGAATGCATACCAATGGATGTGGTAAAGGATGGAGGCCTGTATTAATTCAAATCTTTTGAGCTTCTGAATGCACACACTGACATAGGTAGGTTGTCAGGCTTGTGGGAAACTCTCTCCAGGTGAGAGAGTGTGTTGTGGAAGTGAGTTCTCCTGGAAGGGGTCTCGTAGCTACTATAGAGCTATGAGAATTCCAGTTCATCCTGTTGTTGAAGCCCAAGGCAAGGGATGTGAAGCAGCTGATGGACTGTGTGACAGTGAAGGTGTATACTCCTGGGGTGGGACAGGCATGTGGGGAATGAGAGTCTGTGAGCAGTGGGAATAAATGGCTCTTGGGAGAGAATCCTTCCTCTTTAACTGTGTGACTTCCCTTTTGACCTTGCCTAGCCTAGGATTCCATTGCCCTGGGTGGAGCTTAGTCCCAGCTCAGGGGTGACCCATTGCTAAGCATGATGAGCAGCGTGGTCTATGGCTGGGAGGTTCATGGAAGGTCTGCACACATTTGGTGGTGTTATTCCAGTTGAAAGATAAGTATCATTTATGTGCTTAATTTTATGTTATGAATGCCTGTGATTCTTGAATTTTATCATGTATTCCGTTGTGTATATGAATTACTGTCTATTACATTTGAATCTGTATGGTAGCAATAACTCTGTGTTATGTGTTTTATTTCGATTAAAATGCATGTTATGTATTTATATGTGAATGTTCCGCATGGTAGCATTACCCTGTCTCTGGAGGGTCGAGGATGTTACAACGTGGCTCGTTTCACTTGGCAACAAAAGACCAAATACCCTAGCTTGTTCTCCAAGCTCGAGATTACCCACTTGCGTTTTTCTTAAGATTTGGTCTTTCTCATTAAAACGATGCTGAGATAATCACTTTGTGGTAGCGTTGAGTTAATTTCCATCACCGAACTTCTGTGATGGAGTCCAGTAGTATCTTTCCCTTTTTTGAGAAATGTTTCGAGATCAACACTTGATGCTTAGAAAATTTCACCATGGTTTAAAGTTTGTATTTTTATATTTCAATGTGTTGAATTGATATAATAGAACTGAATAACTCTCACACTGCGATTATTACTCTTAAATTCACACACATTTTTGTAATTTGATGTATATATATTTATGTATATGATCTTTTACTTGTTTCTATAGTTCGACTCTCTATGTATAAATTTTTGGTAGCAACTACTTCATGAATATATAATAAAAATATTCACATTATTTCTTTGTATTGCTTATGTCCAAGACACCCTAGTTAAATGGCTTCATACTAGTCTTCTTTTCATAATCTTTTAATCTATTTGTTTCCACACAATATTGAAATGGTTTTTTGGTTATGAGCTCTACATTCGTTATTATTGTTTTGATTGAGTTCGAGGTTAAACACATCATTTGTTTTACTTGCTGTAATATATGCTATCTAAGGTTCATTCTTATATCTTTTTGAGCAAATTGGTTTTGAAAAGAAACCAACATACATATGTATATAACACATATAAATAAGTCTACAACATTTTTATTATGTGTAAACTAGATTTTTTTTATTTCCAACCAAGAACTCTTTGATTTTCCAAACGAGAATATCTTCATCTTTTGAACAATTAACACTATTTGAAAATAAAAATAAGCTAGGTATATTTCTTCTCTTTCTCACTACAAGTTTTAAATAAGAGACTTTTCGCAGAGATAACATTTCACATATTCTCCTATATATTCCTTGTTATTATGATAAGTATAGTCAAACTATTGAAATTATTATTCTATTGGCATGTTAATATTTATTGCTACAATTAGTTCCATAATAAATAGAACATAATATGCATTTTGTAACCATTCACTACTGTAACAAACAATGTAGATTTGCAATCATTAAAAAAACAAAGATAAATAAATTAAGATAACATATTTGATGCTGCTTCAATAATTGGGAAACAAACAGAGTAGAGAACCAATTCATTCCAACCATAAACACAAACAACCAAATTTACTTGTCCTTGTCATACACGAGCCTAAATCATTATTCCATGGGGACCAAAAACTGTATAAGCTTTTCGATATTTATTTGAGTTTTGTTCTTCACAGAACCATCAAACTCATTTCTTCACAAGTACTTAGAAATGTCCTGCCTCATAACATACTTGTTTGTAATAGCTTTGCCTAGGTCTTTTCAAGTTGGGCTCATCCCTAACCCCAGGGAATCTTCTTGGCCTACTATTATTATGGCTTGTTCCCTCACATCCCACACATTTGGGAGTAGGGTTCCACTTGTCCCATGGAAAATAATTCACTCTTGTGGTTTTTATCCTTTTCATTCACCCATGGTATAATGATTTACTCTTTGTAACTTGATTCTCTAATTAGTTTGTTTCTTGTTAATTAAATAAATTAAAAATAAAAGTTACAAAATTATTACAAAAGTTACAAAGCGAGGGGCATTACAATACCCATACTTTGTTCTAGTCTATGTACGAGTCACACTCTTAAACTGAACAATTCAATTGTATAGTTAGACAATTGTTAACATTCTTTAACACTTAGTCATTTTGGCATACAACATAAAACATCCTAAACACAAGAGACACAAATATAATGCAAGTTACATGAGCGGTGCCTAATACCCGGCTTCATTTATTGTATTGCGAAACAAAAAACAATACATTACAAAGAGGGAACTATTGTCCAAGTTATATAGATGGACAAAACTGTCTAGACTTGCGGATTTGTCACACCAAGACTTCCTCCATTGCTCCTCCCTGCCTCAGCCTATGGTGTGCCCCAATTGTGCACCCAACCTTAGACTAACTCATGCCTCTTGCCTTGTTCACCTCTCTATGCCTTTCGTTTTGCATATTGTGCTCTTATATGGAATTCAAAGGTCACCATCATGAATCATCACATCCTTTGTGTCTGTTGCGTCCCTTCACAAATCGTCACACTCAAACAAACTGTTGCACCCCTTCGTGGCCCCAGTGTGCCCAAACAAGCCTGTCCTCCCATCAACCATCACATCTCTTCGATCGACATGTCGTTCTCCTTGTGCTCTTCCTTGTGTCGTATGTGCATATTGTGCTCTTATATGGACTTCAAGGGTCACCATCATGAATCGTCACATCCTTTGTGTGTGTTACGTCCCTTCACGAATCATCACACTCAAACGAACCGTTGCACCCCTTTGTGGACCCAGTGTTCCCAAACGAGCCCATCCTCCCATCAACCGTCACATCTCTTGGATGGACATGCCCCTTTCCTTGTGCTCTTTCTTCTGTCGATTGCTGTGACTCTTCATGGGTGTGTTGATGGGGTCATTCAACTTCTTCGGTGTGCCCATGCTGCTAAGGGCAGATGTGTCCACTCCTTGGGAATGCTCCCAAGTTGCCCCATCCTTTCCCAAACACAACCCAATTCCCCATCGTCCATCGCAAGGGAAGAAGGGTGTTTTCCCCCTTGGGTCCACACGCCACCATCGTGCCCCAAGGTGCTCCTACCCATGCCCATAATACAAGTTCTTTCCCAACTGATCACATCCTCTTTATGCTCTTTTCCCGATTGGTCATCGAATATGCCCAAGGAGCACATGTACTCGGTGGGTGTCACAGAAGGCATTACAGTTATCTGAATGAATTTTTGTTGGAATTTCTTTTTATAAGTTTTTGGGTATGCATGCTCTTTCAAAAAAATGTTCTCTTATTGCTTTCTGTATTTCCACATTCCACCTGTGAGATACAAAATGTGGAGTGCGGGTGGTCTTATCTCTACTCACCATGAGAAATTTGATTTCTACATTCCACAAATTGCATGCATAGGTGCAAAGTGTGGAGACTTCCAACCTTCATTGAATCATATGTTACCACGTTCCACACTTTACATGTAGAGTGTGGGCGTCTTTCAAAACTCGATGTTAATACTTCCAATCCTTACCCCTACATTTTGCATGCAGAATGTAAATGACTTTTACATTTAATCTCACTCGTGGTCTCATTTATGTCTTTGGCAACAGTGTCATGATTTTGCATTTAAGTTTCATAGAAAACATATTTATAAATATCCCTTAAGGATAATACCAAATCTATAGGGTAGTGAGGATTTATTGAGTATCATCATGCCATACAAATTTGATGGATGAAAGTGGATAGCATGAAACATGGCCATTGATTAAGGGTACTTTTTCTAATATTTCGCATTGGACAAGCAAATGATTAGAAATGGATCCTAGGAAAAGTTATGAGCCATATTGTGAAGATACATTGAATAGTCTAGCTAAGAGGGATAAATAATTACATTGGTACTCAACATATAAGTGGTATTAAGAGATGGAGGAAGAACCACAAGGTTTGGACTTTGAGTTTAGTTAAAGATGGTTGCATTCTTGAAATATACAATTTTCGTGAGATCGTCTAGCGATGTTCCAAGTGTGTTGATGCCAAACATCATGTTGTGAATTTGAAGAAAGTAAAGCGATACCTACCAACTTTAAAAGCATCTTGAGATTTTGATAATAAGAAATTGAAAAAAATTCAAAACTTAAAATATTTATCTTTCTTTAATTTCAAGTGGCCATGCGATAATTTTTTTTTTATAAACTTTTAAAAATACAAATTATTTATTGTTCTAACAATAACAACAAAACTAAATATCCATATTTCTTAAAAATATAAATTCTTTTTTTATGTAAGAATAACAATGAAATTAAATATAAAAATTAAAAATATAAATTATTTGTT